>LBNU01035760.1:102611-116459 GCA_014162995.1 Artemisia annua | reverse complement strand
TTCCCCGAGAGCTTGCAAGAACTCAACGAAGCTCGGAAAGTCACCAGGCCCAGATAAGTTATCAGACATAGGAAAGAAAATAAAATCAGAATGATTAGAAGGATTTGGTGGATTGATTTTGGAGTGAGCAATGGTTATTGAAAACCCTTTGGAATGAAGGTATGTACCAAGCTGAAGGATTGGGGTCATGTGGCCTTGAAGTGAACTTACTACAAACCAACTGCCACCGTTTTCTGACCTGCTCTGCCATCTCTCAGTATCTAATGCGTAAGCTGTAATTTTACATAAATGATTAAACCCTATCACTTCATATGTTATACAACCTTGGTGAAGTTGATTCCAATAAACTTATAAGATTCTATGGTTGGTGGCCATTTATTAGTCTCTGTTCAACTCCATGACTAACGAATTTGTATTTTTAAGAATATTGACTAAGCAAGCTTCTAGAAATTTCAATATATAATATTTTGATAATATCGGGTAGTTGTTGCCCCAAGTATAAAACACATAAGCTCATAAGTCAGAAAATAAGCTTAAACAAACACCCCATAGACTTCTATATAGATGAATGTGAGAAATGCTTACTGATGGAAATCCTAAACCACCTAAGTTGAAAACAAAGGCCACCAAAGTAAGATAGCGCACTCCGTTTGTCTTAGAAATATTTTCTCCTTTTATGATTGTAATTTTAATAGTGAACCAACTGATGAAGATCAGTTCAACAGTACAACATAATTCCCCAGATTAAAGTTAACTAGCAGAAAGAAGCCTCTATTTTATAACATTAATCAAATTTAATAATACTCGCATGTATCGTATTTATTATAGGAACAGAGAGAATACCACTTATTACAGAATTATATCATTAGAAAATCCAATATACTACAGGATTGACAAGCCATTGGATATAGAATTAAGTCAATTAACACGCCATCGTAGGAATCTCTGAATCTTTCTCTGATGAGTTTTTGAGTATTCGAAACAGATAATACCCAATAGCATGCCCTAATACCGCCATAACAAATACACCAATGTTGAATGACATTACCGATAACATGACCAAATAAGAAAACACCACACGAAATGTGTGTATCATTGTCCTAACCATACGGTTGGATTGCGTTGGAGTAAGGTTTGTATGAGTTAACCATTCCATTATTATAGCAAGAAGAAACACGAATATAAGTGCCAAAATGTACATTCCCGTGTTACTCCCTGGCCATCCTTGAAAAAGAATCCAAGCATTTTTACCCCAATAAAAGGTCATATGTGTCATCATTTTCTTGTTATCCATTCCCATATCCATACCCCCCATTTGATCGTTATCGTTAATTGGTGATGATGGTGACATTCCTCCCATTGTTCCGTCGTCATTCATCGCCATTCCGTAGTTATGATCCATATTCATTGGCGGTGGATGCACTTGGAACGGAACCTGGGGACCTTTCTTTGTTCTCTATATCTATTTTCACCTCTATTCATACATTAATCAAGCTTGTTAGATTGAGAGAATTTAAATATACGATACATTATGCGTGGTACACGTGCATGGATTAAGGTCTTTATTTTTGTATGGTACATGGGTTTTGATAGTTAACCAAAAATATGGTTGGTTATCCTATAAATAGGCAATTTAATTAGAAACAAAAGGTTCATAGATGCTTATCCCTTAATAATACTCCCTCCGTCCCATATTAAATGTCATGTTTGACTTTTCAAATTCTTTCTTTCTTAACTTTAATCTTATATATTTGTGTTTGTGTAATATAATACTTGATACAAAATATATGAATGGATTAAGTTTTAAATGTATTTTCATTGCGTATAATTTTTATCAAATATTATATAACACAATCAAAAATATTTAAAGTCAAAGTTGATAAGGAAAGACTTGAAAAGTTAAACATGGACATTTAATATGGGACGGAGGAAGTAATACACAATAAAGAAGTCCTCTTGTCCAAATTAATGTTTATTAAAGTTGTATAAGTGTACAAGATGTCAAGATGCCAAATTTAGAAACTAATTCTGTGTGGGGCAAAACAAATTACAACATTACAAAACTACAAACTCAACTAAATGGGACATAATTTGATAAACTTCCTCCATAATGTGTGCATTCTCTAGAAAATATACTTTATAGAATTGAGATCGATTACAAATTATTTATAGATTTAATGAACAAATTCTGACAACTCATTTTTAAATCAAAATAAAAGAAAAGACATTTTCGACATTTTTTAAAAAATTAAATATCTTGCAAATAGTAAATCGTTAAACGACAAAAAATAGGTCATTGCGATGAGAATTTTTTTAATCTTTTAGTAAATTGGCACTTTGATATATTTTCGACGAATTCTTTTTCCGAGTTTTACTTTAGTGTTAAAATCTACATCTAGAAAAATCACATGATTTGTTATGTTAGAAATCATTTGTGATTTTATATAATCACATGTTATATTAAAAAACAAATCACATTTGATTTTTCAAGCGTATATTTCAACACTATTAAAATAAAGTTTGTCGAAAGTATATAGAAGTGTCTCTCTATAGTCGCAATGTTATGATTCTTTTCGTGTAACGATTAACGGTTTGTGAGATATTTATTATTATTATTATTATTTTAAAAGGTGAAAGTGGGTTCTTTTAATTTGATGAAAAAATGAATGGCAAGAATTTGTTCATTAAATCTTTAAAGAATTTGTTGTGTACATTGAACTTTGGGTTAAGTCCAAAGATAGAAACAACTTTCTCAATTTTCCCGAGTTAGAGGTTGTTTGATTACTTCTTCTTAATGAATTGGTTAAGCGCCCAAATTCTAAATCGGTCAAAGCTTGAGCGTTTGATAAATACTAGCAGGGTACTCGCGCAATGCGGCGGCGGGTACCCGATGACTATTTTTGTGGCGAGCAAATGCTTTCATTTTAGACTATATATATCCTCTACATTTTCATTTTCAATACACATTACTTTTAATTTCTCAACACACAAACAATAACATTTCTTATCGGTTAAGTGAATCTTGATAATGGATTAATCCCGATCTCGTCAATAAAATACAACCCCCAAAATTAGTTGTTTTGTCATTACAAAGCCCAAACATAACCATTAACCTCAATACAATTTCGGCTAAAATTAAGCATTAACCAATCAACAAAATTCGGTTAACACTTTAATCCGTATGCTCAGTTCGAAATAATTTTAACCAACAAAGATAAAACCCACTATTAACATTAACCAACTTAATATCAAAATTAGCCCAAAATCAAATTTATCATACAAATAATATACGGCTCAATTACCTTGAATCAATCGAAAACCATTTTCAGCCTAAATAAACTTTAATCAATATCTTGGATATTAAGGCCCATGATAAAAATACCAAACAATTCGTGTGAGATCATTTGGCCAGCCCAATTAACATAACTTAAACCTAAGAGCGCTAGGTACAGTTGGTGCCGTGGAGTGGTGCCATGAGAATAAGTTGTGCCACCTCAGCTCTTTTTCTCATGGCACCAATTTTGGCTATAACACCAAAACACTCCTCCCGTTTTTGGTGTCGTCATGCATATTTTTGTTTGTTTTTAATTTTTTAAAGAAAATGATATATTTAACTAAAATTCAATTTCATTAAAAAAAACACATTAAATAAAATAAAAAAGGACATCAAATTAAAATAGTGCGTTAAATAAAAAAAAAGTACGTAAAATAAAAATTAGGTGTAAAAGTAAAAGTACATTAGTCTTAGGAATAATATAAGGGCCGGATTCATTTTTGTTTCCGCCTCGACGATAGCCGCGTCAATCGGATTCATCTTGTTCGTTTTGATTGCCAAGACCTTCATATCCTCAGGCTTTTTTTTAGGCGTAGAATGCTTCGGCCTTCAAGTCAAAATAATGATTGAGTCCGATATCTCAATTGTAAAAATTAAATCCTACGTTAAACACAATTTCATTCCTTGTGAATTACGTGTCGAAGTAAAACCAACAACCATTTAAAAGCCCAAAGAAATTCCAAATTATATCAAAATTTAACCAAAATTTCGTCCCCTTTGTTTGACCAGCCCAACTCTAATCCAATATACGAGGTATTAAGGTATTTGATTGTATAAGTTTAATCACTCGTATCATTTCCACAACCCTAAACACACACACATTATATCATTCGCCGCTTCTCTCACCTACCTTCAGTGGCGGACCCAGAATTTTTCAAGGCGGGGGGCAAAAAATTTTTTTTGATAAAATTCGTGATGCACTTTAATAAAAAGGTCTATATATATATATATATATATATATATATATATATATATATATATATATATATATATATATATATATATATATATATATTTTATTTTTTTTTTACACTAAAAACTAAGGTTTTTACATTTTCGGCTTCAAGGTGGGGGGCAATTTGATTTTTTGGAAGGGTGCAGTTTAATAAAAAGGTTCCAAAAAAAATTTTTTTTACACTAAAATCTGAACTTTTTCAGCGAGTCGTGGAGGGCACCGCCCCCAAAATTTATGCCTGGGTCCGCCCCTGCCTACCTTTATATCTCCTTCATCCAACTCATCTCATCTCATTTTGCATCACCACAACACCAATCTCTTTCATCCTTTCCAACCGAGCACCACTTCTTCTTATTATTAACAGTTAGCTTCGAAGAGGCAGGAAGACCACGACCACAAAGACCACGGGTTCAAGATCCTTTGGAGGGTCTCAGGTAGGTTCTACATGATGTTGTTGTTCTTGTGTTTTGACAACCGAAAGAAAGAAAGGATGGCAACAAAATTGTTTTTGTTCTTTCTTTGAGATTTTCGGATAGTGTAAAGAAGCTAAGCTTCAAAGGATCAATGATGATATTACTTTCTTGTGTTTGACCTTCAAAGGTCTTGATATTTCTTTGAATAACACGAAAGAAATTAACAGAGATCTTATTATTATTTTTCTTTTCAGTTTCGAGTTTTGAATGATTGTGAGTGTGTCTAGAATAGGATCTGGTTTTGGTTTTTCGACATGGATAGGCTGTGACTTCGTTTACAGTCAACATATCAGTCTATGTTATTGTTTTTGACAGTCAACATATGCAGTGGTGGTGGTGTGGAGTGCCTGAGGTGATGTGTATGTTATTGTTTTAGACATAAAAGAGAAAGGGAGACGAATGTATTTGTTATGATTTATTGTTTGGCGGTAGTAAGGAGATGGGATATGAAATGGATGTTCAAGAATCTGAGATTTTTGATGTTTCTTTCTTGTTGTTTATCGGTCCTTCATTGTTGTGAGATGGGGTGTAGATTGTGATTTTGTTGTTGTAGTTTTGTTAAGTTGACTGTTAATAAAGGGTTGCAGCTATTGTACATCGTACTTAAATGGTTGTAAATTTAGGTGTAAGGTGTTTTTAATAGCATTAATGTAAAATTCTTAGCAAAGTGGTCTGAATTTTGTTTCATGCTATTTTTTGTTGTACACCATGCTTTAGTTGTTGTAATTATGAAAATTGGTTGCTTTAAAGTGTTGTAAATCATGCATTATTTTTTGTAAATCTGAAATTTTTGGTGAGAGAGTGCTTCCTCTATTATATGTAGTATAGATTCCTTTGCCTCTTTATGATTCAACGTGCCTCTTAGTGATTTTGAATAGGATGAGCCCCTAAATCATTCACTAGCTATACACTTTCTTTTGCCATTATTTTCATTTACTTTTTTCATTTGTTCATATAATAACTCGTAATTTTGTGAAGCCTTTTTTAGTTTATAAATTTATAATGTAGGCCTAATGGGGTTACAACATATACATATTGAGTTGATCATGGCCCCCTATACATATTAGAAGAAAAATATACAATCCAATTATAAATTCACACTAATAAATTTTTTAATTCGTCCATTAACTACTTATCACTAATCAAGTATTATTATAAATTTAAATGCATAATTTTTTTTTAATTACTGGAGTCACTCGTTCAAGGCACTTGTCAAACTCGTTCTTTCGTTCAGCACAGTTTTCAGAGCCATTGAATCATTCATATTTTTAAATAGCCCCTTAGATAACAAAATAATTAACCAACTGCGCTAGCTCAGTCGGTCACTAAGGTTTCCTTAATGTGCCTTGGGGAGGGAATGTTTGGCTAGGGGAGGTCTCAAGTTCGAGTCCCACCCAGGACTTTTACCTCTTCAGGCGGTAAAAGTATACTGTCCAATTGGATGTCACTAAACCTGAACCACTAACACCTAATAAAATGTTCTAAAAAATATAACAAACTAATTTCTTTAACAATGTAGATAACTAAACACTCAGATTTTTAACAAAGTCACTAATTTTGGGCAATTTTTGCCAAAATTTTGAATAATATTAATGAATTGGCTAAAATACCCTTGTGTTCTTTCTTTCTAGCCATCTTACCTAGAAATATCTTGATCCAAATCATCGCTCGATCTAAATCCATCATACACAAAAAAAACATAACACAAATTCAAATCCAAATCATCTCTCGATTGGAAAAAAAAATCTCTTAATCAGAAATCCAAATCATCCAAATCCATAAAAACATAACACAAATCCAAACCCAAATCATCTCTCGATCCAAGTCATATCTCGATCGGAAAAACAATTATAACATAAATCCAAATGAAACTCTCGATCCTTTTCATCTCCAAAGAGTTCATAAACTCTCGTTTTCAACAACAAACAAAAAAAAGGTTGATGTGAAGCGTGGGTTTGAATCGGTTGATTTGTGGTGTCACCGAATCTAGGGTTCTAGTGGTGATGTGAGGTTAGTGATGGTGGTTTATTGGTTGGATGAGGCGTGGGTTTGAATCAGATTTGTGTTTTAGAAATAGGATTGGATATAATGTGAATACTTGTGTTTCGTGTTTGACTTACACATTTGTTTTCGGGGGTATTTGGATTTGCTTATTTTAAACAGCTTATCTGCTTATTCTTATGCAGCAAATAAATGGTTATTATTAAGAGGCTGTGATGACATTTTTCTTATTAAGATCCAAGTTGTTAAATGGGGACATGTTTTAGAGATAATCTTGCAGCTTGGCCAGGCAAATAAATTCAGAGGATAGTGATGTCATTAAAATTGCAACCTTTGAAAGCCATGGCCGATTTATCTACTTGATCCCTTTGTGTAAAGAGATTTGAGCCTATTTTTTTTTTCCTAAAACATTTTTTACACACATATTCTGTTACACAAGTTGAAATGGAATTGGATATAAAATGTGAAATTGGGTTTTTCAATTCTAGGTAAGAAGAAGAACACAAAGGTATTTTAGTCAATTCATTAGAAAGTGATGCATGGGTTTGCAACCTTCGCAATAGGTTTTACCTCTCAAGGGATCTTGAGAAGCTTACAACCTCCACCAGGCAGTGTACCTGACCGATGTAGCATAGTGAAGTGGCAAGTACCGGGGGATTGATCGTTCTGTCGGGGAATAGTGTTGTTAGGATTGAAAACTACTCTAATTTAGGTCTAAGGGTTGAGGGATGATTCTTTTTGTATTTTTATATTTTATGAAAGCAAGTAAAATCTCGGGTATTTGGAAGAGTGGGCGGAATTAGTTGCTAATCAACTAACCCAAATATCTACTATTGCAAATAAAGTAAAATAACAAAAAAATAAATTGGTTGTGAAACTTATATGGAGAAAAGTGTGTTTACTTAGATTTTCTTACTCCCTAGCTATCTTTTACCGGTTAATTGGTTGTTACAATTTTGTGGATGACGGGTTGTATTCCTTTAAACCATTCGTAGGGCCGTGTACGATCTTCCCTAACTCTATAAGCTCCTACTTCACTCCTATGTCGAGCCGACTAAAAGCTCCTAACATGGGATCACTAGAATTCGCTTATGCATTAAATACAACCATATAATCGTAGTACACATCCGATTCATGTTTCTTAAGACGTTCAAGCAAGTTACCGTATAAGAGGTTAGCCAGTTTTCTTAATCCTAACATCGACATCACCCACCCACAACAATCAATAACAAACCAACAACAAGTAACCAATAGCTAGGTTTCATTAGATCTAAGCAAACACAAGAGAAACCTAGCCTAGTATGTTAAAGTAAAGACAAGCATAAGATATAATCAAGCAACACATAGACATATTGATTGATTTGAAAGGAGACTTATCTTTAATTGAACATGAATGATTCAAGGGTGAAAAACCCCTGAAAATACAGTAAACCACGACCTAGGGTTTATCCCTAAAGTTCTCCCCAAAAGTTACACACCGAAGGAATGAAAATTAGAAAACTATATATAGATTTTACAACTTGACGGCGTCACGTTTTAGCTTGTGACGCCGTCACCTCGCCGCCAAAACTCTTCTCAGATTGCTCAGATCCACTCTTGACGCCGTCCCTCTTTAAAACTCTCTGGGCCGTCTCTCTTTAACTTATAACTTATAACACGTGACGCTGTCACGTGTAAATGCTTCAAAATCTTTCTGGCCCGTCAAGTGTAAAATTATCCACCTCTTTGTCAAAGCGTGACGCCGTCACCTCGTAAAGAGTGACGCCGTCAGGTACTGTTTCCAGCATAATTTGAGACTTTGTCGTTTTCTTCACTTTTATGCTCCAAAAATGTCTAAAATACCTTCTTTTCCAGATTTCTTCTCCAAAGTACCTAAAATGACAAAAGGAACGATTTAAGGCAATATTTGATCAAATAATTACGGATTGGGGCTTAAATGACCCCTTAAAAGCGTAACACTTTCCGCCTCATCAAATACCCTTACACTTGAGATTTGCTTGTCCTCAAGCAAATGCGCTTTTATTCCAATCAAAATATGAGCTAGGGATCATTTAACACNTTTATTTGAAGTAACCATTGCTTAGACTATCTCATTCGAGTTTGATGTATGACGCATATGTTCCTTCCTTAATATTGTAGGTCTTCTTCCCGATTAATGAACCTGATGTGCACTGGAGCTTGGGTGTATTAACAATTTCCACTGGTGTTATAATGTTGTACGATAGCCTTGGGAGGAAGAACGATGAAGACCTCTCACTTTGGGATCGAAATTTCAGGCAAATTTTTCAAACTCATCTTCCCGTTTATCTTATCAAGAGTCAGGTGATGGCGAGGAGGAACATGGATCCCAATACCTATCATGTGTCCTTTCAGTATGCATCTAATGTCCCTAGACAAGGTGGGCTTTTAGGGGATTGTGGTATTTGGGTCTGCATATTTTTAAACAGGTTGTCTGAAAACAAGCCTTTGAATATCAGGAAGTCGGTTCAGGCCGCTCTAGCATATCGTGAGAATCTGGCTGAATTTTATTGGAAATACAAGATTCTAGTTCCTAAAGGATATTAAACATATGTATTTTGTGTCGATGTGTAATGGCTGTATGTTGGTAAAGAATCGAATCATTTCCACTCTTTTGTTGCATTTGTTTCTGTTAGGAACACGTTTCACGTATTACGAAGTGTCGGTCATTAGTTTGTAATAGGTTGTTACTTTAATATCATTATGTCTAGTATTTAATCATTTGGTTATAAAAGTTTGTGATGTAATTTCATGACATGGGAAAGTCCAAGGGGTGAAAAGGAAAAATAGTAAGAAGGATCTAGTGACCCTTGGACTCCCCTATATAAACTAATGTAAGCCCTCATTAGAGGGTGTTGGTTCTCTATTGCAATAACAATTTCCATTACACAATATTCATAGATTTCCTTCCATTTTTCTTCTTTATTCTTCTAGTCTCTTCTCTCTTATTCTATCTTCTTCTACATTCATGAATCTATGGTTGTTTATGCATAAGATGGTGACCTAACAAGTGGTATCATTCGCCTAGGGATATTAGAGGTTGTTTTTAGATTAGTTTGGGTAGTTTTTGATCTCGCTTGGTTCATGTTAGGGCTCGTATAGTTGTAGTTTAGTACTTGTTGGGTTTACTTATTAGTGTATTAAAGTTTTTAGCACATTAGAATAGGTAAAACTCACGTTTGGTACTCTTTAGAATCGAAAATTTTTTGATCAGTACGTATTTTGTGGTTTTTGCGAGTTTGGGAAATTAGGGTTTCGCGAGTATAAGAATTTCATTTCAGTCTAGCGAGTTTTGTGTTAATGGTTTAGCGAGTAAGAACTTCTTCTGGCGAGTATCATTTTCTGGTTAGCGAGTATCGTATCTCTTTTCTTGCGAGTATCACCTAATTTTGCGAGTATCACTCTTATTTTGGCGAGTAAGCCTTCTTATTTCCTTATCGCTTGCGAGTAAGGATATCATCTTGCGAGTATCTACTTGTTACTCTGCCAATTTTTCTTCTAATTTGCGAGTAAGGACTTAAGTTTGCGAGTATTAAAATTGCGAGTAAGGAACCACTCTTTCTGCGAGTATCATAGTTCAAAGTTGCGAGTAAGGAACCCAAAATTGCGAGTAAGAAACAATAGTCTGTTTTGCGAGTAAGGATTCACAAATCTTTGCGAGTATCAGATAGTTCTTATTTTGCGAGTAAAGGAATTTTTTCTGCGCGTAAGGGACAGTATTCGTGTGCAAGGTTTGGACTTTCGTTTCGACACTCAACACTAATCTACAACAACAACCTACACCTTATCCTTTAAAGATCCATTGAAGCATAATCTCATCATGTCTCGACCTCCATTCTACTTCTACAATCAACAACAACAACAACAACCACAATATCAACAACAACAACCGTTTCCTCAACCGTTTCAGCAATTGTATCAACAACCGTCAATGTACCCTCAACATCAACTTTTAATGCATCAAGTGCAACAGCAACCGTACTTACAACCGCACATGCAAACCGTTTTACCACCACCTAAGCAAACCCATTGGTTCGATCAGATGTGTGAAGCTATCACTAGTCAACAATCTCGTCATGAAGCAGGATCTCTTGATATACCACCAATGCTTACACCAGGAAACTATGTTCAGTGGGCGAGCCGTTTCTTGCGTTTTCTTGAATTAAAGAAACCTCATGGCAAGTATATGAGGAAAGTTCTCTTTGAAGGTCCATACCAATGGCCAACAAGAACGGTTCCGGGTGATCCCAATGCTACACCACCAAGACCTGAAACAGTAATCCCAGTTCCCGAATCACAACTCACTGAAGAAGAAAGACTTCATCATGAAGCTAATGAACTTGCAATGAGCTACATAGTCCAAGGAATTCCCAATCCAATCTTTCGAAGTATTGATGCTCAGAAAACTGCAAAAGATATGTGGGAACATGTTCACCTCTTGATGGAAGGCACTGAGTTGAATCAAGAAGATATGGAGTCAAAGCTTTATCTAGAATATGAGAACTTCATGATTGAATCAGGGGAATCACTCGAGTCTTACTATCATCGGTTCACCAACATCATCAATGATTTGGATAGAAACAATGTGAAACTTCCAAGGATTGCTATCAACACAAAGTTTCTAAGTTGTCTTGGTTATGATTGGCAAAAGTATGTCACGTTTGTTCGACAAGCGAAGAATCTTCATAATGCCACTTATGGTTTATTGTTTGACTATTTGAAGCATCATGAGAGTGAAGTAAACAAGGATCGTGCTCTTCGTGCAAGTTTGTCACCTTCTCCAACACCAAACTCTTTAGCACTTATGGCTCAATCACAATTCACTCCACAACAATCACATCAGGGTTTTGCTCAGGATCCGAATTACCTCACCTACCAACAACCACAATCTTCTCAGCAACTAGTTCCATATGATCCCAATCAGCAAGGCAATCTGAATATGTCTTATGACAACACTGATTCAATGTACTACTCCAACTCTACTAATGATGAAGATGATGAGGACTTCAACAGTCTGAACCAAGGAATTGCTCTCATTGCTAAAGCGTTCAGCAAGTTCTCAACCAAGTCCAACAATCGACTTCGTTCTTCATCAAACACCAGGAATCAAGCTGTTATTCAGGATGGTCGTGTGGAAGTGCAGAATCGTAATACTGGAAGGTTTGGGTCAGGAAGGAATATTGGTAATTATGGAGGAGGTCAAAGGGTTAACGCTGGTTATCGCAACAATGTTGCCGCTACTCAGAAAAGGGTTGAGATTGTGGAACAGAATAATAATGATGCAGGGAAAACGGTTGTTCGATGCTATAACTGCAATGGGGTTGGTCACGTAGCTACTGCATGTCCTTCGCCACGTACTCAAGGAAGCAAGTACCACAAGGAGGCTCTACTACTTGCACTTCAGGATGAAGCACGTGGGAATGCTAGCAATTACCAGAACAACAGTTTTATGGCTATAGCTCAGTCTGATGATGATATGGAGGATTTGGAAGCTAATGCTGCTGTGATGCTGATGGCTAATATGCAAGAACTTCAAGTTAATGATTCAGGCCCAGTGTATGACACTGACGGTCTGTCTCAGGTATTTGAACCTATCACATGCTTAATTCATGATATTGCTTCATCTTCCGAATCTGATTTAAACAAGGAACAATTTGTTCAAAATGAGTCGTCATTATCTAATCAGAAGGAATATCAAATGGACCCATTAGTTACATTTGATGATGACGATCAAATTAACGCTATTGTTATATTTGACGATGTCGATCAAATTAACTCAGAAGTTACATTTGATACTCCAATTGATGAAGATAACAACGAAGATTTTGAACAAAATGACCCTATGATTGATTCAGAGTCTGAGATCAGAACTGCTCTTATGACCACCCAAGCTCAAATTTTAAAATGTAATGAGATTAATGCTAAGTTAAAAGCTAAAGTTGCATCATTAACAAATGACCTTGAGTGTTGTCAAACAAAAATTCATGATTTTGAAACACGTGCTAATCGGGAAAAAAGCTTTGAGGTTGCGTTCCAAAAATCTTATGTTCAAGAACAAGATTTACAGCATCAGGTTCGTGAACTAACCGTTTCCAAAAATAAAGACAAGTTTGCACACAATCTACAAATTGATCAACTCAAAAGCGAACTTTTCAAAACAAAAGCTGAGTTGACAAAGTTTCAAAATGAATTTCAAGAACATAAACAAAAATCAAGGGAACGTGCTGATAATTATGTTGAAGAAATTCTTGAACTGGAACACAAACTCAAGGACTTTCAAAATGTGGTTTATAAAACAGGTGATACCATTTCCACAATTCAAAAGTTTTCTATACAACAAAAACACAATGGGAATAGATTTGGTATTGGTTTTGAAAACCCCCAGTTTCTTCAAACAGCACTCAAGGAAATTCCAAAGCTATACAGTGCAGACCATTTCTTTGATGAATCTGTTGTGCGTGTTGTTATTTATGATCGTGAAGAATAATTGGAAATAGAAGATGAGACTCGATCTAAAATGGATGATGTTTTTTTCAATACACCTTTTGACTACTAAAAATTTCCTCCAATAACTGAAACTTTTGTACCTCAATAAGAGAAAACAGAGCAACCATGGACTTTAATGCAAATTCATGAGTCATCTTCTGATGTAGGTCCTGTTAAACCAGTAGCACAAATAAATGGTTCTTTACCAGATTTGGGTCAAATTAAACCATTAACAAAAAGATGTCAAGTACTTCGGTATTTTGAAACGTTTATGGAAGATATAAAATTTTTAGAAGAAGCGATTGAACGTAACTCTCAAATAACGATTGCAACATTTCAATCTGCTTATGAGAAAGAAAAAAGAGAAGTCTTTCAAAAACAGTTTTTGCCACATGTACAACATTTGCGTCTTTGTGCTACATATTGGGAACAGGAACTACAGAAAGAAGTAAAATCCATGATGGAAGTTTTTGAAGCAACTGAGAACACTATTTCAAAAGAGCAACGCCGTAACAAAGTTTTGCAAAAACAATCTGATCGTCTCTTAGAATTTGTTCTTAATGCTGATATATTGTCTGTGA
>LBNU01035760.1:69928-85185 GCA_014162995.1 Artemisia annua | reverse complement strand
AGTAGAGAGAGTGGTCCTGTTGTAAAGCTTCTATCCCAAGGTATATAGTAGCTTTAGTAGAAGCCCTACTAAGTCACTCATTTCCAATTTGTCTTTCATCTGGGATTTGAACAAGTCTATTTCCTTCTTTGGAGTTCCCGTGATTATCAAATCATCTACATATACTCCAACTATCAGTGTAGAAGTCTTGCTTCTCTTCGTATAAACTGCTTGTTCGAGATTACATTTCTTAAAGTCTAATGACTTCAAGGTTTGATCAAGCTTCACGTTCCAAGCTCTCGGTGCTTGTCTTAAGCCATACAATGCTTTAGTTAGCTTGTATACTTTTCCTAGGTTTCTTTCTTGAATGAAACCTTCAGGTTGTGTAACGTAGACTTCTTCCTTCAATTCTCTATGTAAAAATGCTGATTTTACATCTAAGTGGTGTACTTGCCAACCATGATATGCTGCTAGTGCCAATATTAGACGAACTGTCTCTATCCTAGCAACTGGTGCAAACACTTCATCGAAGTCTATTCCTTGTTCTTGTACATAACCTTTTGCTACTAATCTTGCCTTATACTTTATGATCTTTCCTTTAGCATCTCTCTTGGTTTTATAAACCCATTTGAGTCCTATTGCCTTCTGATTTGTTGGCAATGTAGTAAGAGTCCATGTATTATTCTTGTTGATTGAATCCAATTCAATCTCCATGGCCTCAATCCATTTCTTATCCTTTGATGCTTCCTTATAATTTCGAGGTTCTTCTTCTGTGAAGAATAAACTAGGTGCTTCAACTTGTTGTGCAGTTTCATAGATTTCTGCTAAACCTCTTAATCCTCGTACTGGTCTATGATCATATCTTTGATCTGAGCTTTCTAATGAGCTAATAGTAGCTTCTTCTTCTGAGTTAGGGTCATAATTGTATGTTGGTGGTGTGATTGGTGAGTCTGGATCTGATGTTGGATCCGGTAATGGATACAAATCGTCATTGTTTTCTATGTTGACGGGTATAGGGTTTTCCTTGTCAACTTCACCTTCCACAAAACTAGCCCAAAATGTGTCTTGTGTACTTGTATCCTCTTCACTTTTATCCCAATCCCACGGTTTCGTTTCCATAAACTTTACGTACCTACTAACATGTTTCTTCTTTCTTACTGGATCATATAGCCTACATGCTTTTGATCCTTCCTCTACTCCTAAATAAGCCGTCGGTATGCTTCTGTCATCTAACTTCTTCAAGTGAGGTATCGTTATCTTAGCATAAGCTGTGCATCCGAATATTCTTAGGTATTCCAGATTCGGTTTTCTGGTGTAGAGGGCTTCATATGGTGTCTTATCTTCCAGGGCTTTCGTAGGTACCCTGTTGAGTATGTAAATGACGTGTTTGACTGCTTCCGCCCAAAAAGTTAAGGGTAACTTCATCGCTTTCATCATACTCCTAGTTGTTGATAACATTGTCCTGTTTCTTCTCTCCACTACTCCGTTTGTTGTGGTGAGTATGGTGTTGTCAACTGTCTTGCTATACCATTTTCCTTACAGTATTTGGTGAACTCATTTGATGTAAATTCACCACCTCTATCTGTTCTTAGCATTTTTAATTTCAACTTCAACTCCATTTTAATCTTCTGTCTAAATTCCTTAAATGTGCTAAATGCCTGATCTTTCGATGTTAGAAAGTAGGCCCACATGAACCTTGTGCAATCATCTATCAATAAGAAGATGAGCTTTTTTCCAGAGTGTGTGGCTGGACTTATGGGACCACATAGATCTCCATATACCAAGTCCAATGGGTTTTTTGATCTGAATTTAGTTTTGTGTGGAAATGGTGTTCTAATGTGTTTCCCTAATAAACATGCATCACAGATTTGTCCTGCATGATTTATTCTTGGTATTCCATTTACTAGACCTTTCCTTGTCATCTTGTCTAATGCATCAAAGTTCAGATGACCTAATCTAGCATGCCATAACCATGCTTGGTTATCTACGTTTTCTAAGAGACAAATAGGTGCCTCTATCTGTAGTCTAATACTGTAAAGTCTATTCTTTGATCTTTCTACCTTCATCAACAATTTCTTATTCTTATCATACAAAGTCAGTTTGTTTCCATCCATGATGATCTTGCAACCTATCTCTATAAGTTGTCCTAGACTAAGTATGTTGCTTTTGAGGTTTGGAATGTAGTAAACGTCCGACACAATCTTTTGTTCCTTGTTTCTGCATCCTAATAGTATTGAACCTCTACCCTTTATCTCCACATACGATCCATCTCCAAAACGAACGCGTCCAGTGATGCTTTCATCAATATCTTTAAAATGACTCTTGGTTCCCGTCATATGGTTACTTGCACCATTATCTAAATACCATATGCTAGCATCTGTTGTAGCATACTTTCCGGGTTATATTTTTCCTTCATTCAACAAAACTTCTTCGTGTTCAGTTTCGTGCCTAGTCATTAATAGTGATGGTTCATCGTCTTCTAAGATAAGGTTTGATTGTTCCTGGTTTGTTGATGGTTTTCTACAGTCTTTCTAAATATGTCCTAGTTTCCCGCAATTGAAACATTTTGCTTTCCTTATATCCCACTCACGTCTACTTTTATTCGACTTATCTTTGTGAGTTGAGTTTTCTCCATTCGAGTTATCCTTGTACTTGTTGTTTTGCCAGTTCCCTCGTGAGTAGTTTGATCTACCCCTATGTTTGGAAAAACGTTTTCCATTTTTTGAGTGTTCGCCTTGTGCGAATAGGAAATTATCCTGGCTTTCTAATTGACCTCCCTTTCGGAGTTTTATCCTTTCCTCGAATGCCTTAAGTTTTCCAGCGATCTCATCTAAGGTAATACTGTCAAGATCGTTTGTTTGTTCTATGGATGCTACTATCTGAATGAATCTATCTTGTGTGGAGTCTAATAGTTTTCTAACTAAAAGTGATTCATCCATGGTCTTTCCTAATTCTTTAGCCTTCATGGCATAACCATTTAGTTTGTTCGTAAATGCATCCACCGTTTCATCTTCCTTCATCTGAAAGGCATGAAATCCAATCATCAATGATTGTAACCGTGCTTGTTGCACTTTCTCTTCTCCAACGTGTCTCCTTTTCAACGATTCCCATAATTCCTTAGCCGTTTTACAACTTGCTACTTGTAAAATCACATCTTCGGTCAACGCTTGATATAACAAGGCAATAGTTGCCTTATCTTTCTTATCATCTACTTACACGTTTTCCTTAGGCTCTATTGTCTCCCATTAACCATGTGCTTTTAATATAACCTTAATTTGTATAGCCCAAACCGTGTAGTTTGTGGTTTTAAGTTTAGGGCATTGGTATTGTGCAATAGGTGTTACGGGTTTCACTACGTTGTTGTTAGTGTTATTCGCGTCGTTACCGGCCATCTTAAAGGTATTTATAATCTTCACCTTCTACTTGTATGAGAATTCTAACTAGTGTGGTATCACTTAATACTACGGGAACAGAAATAGTTATCCGAGAATCCTAATATAACAGGATCAAAATATAGTTCTCGGGATTTCCTAATAGTATAAACAAGTATCTATACTATGTAATTGTAAGATGAAATCCAAAATTTAAAATTTGTTGTGACCTCGGTGTTGTGTTTTCAAACACAAGCGTATTCTCTTTGAATCGGTATTAGATTTATACCAACTATGTTTTCTTTCCCTTGTTCACCCAAGTCAATTCGTGCACCCCTTTGATGTTTGTCGAATTGCTTTCCAATTTACCATGCTTTCACCACGTTGTTTCTTCCTTTGTGTCAACTTGTAATCACATCGTACCCTAGATCCCTTGTTGTGGGTCTCGGCTTCCTTCCCAAAACACCAAATGTTTTCGGTAAAACAGCAAGTTGTTGTTTGTTGCTTCTCCTTTTGATTTCCAAGTTCTTATTTCACAAAGTGCCCAAAAAATACACCTCGGTATTTTTCTAAACAAACGGATTTGTTTGTTTTTCTTTCTTTTCTAATACTATCAATTTATAGTATGTCTCCTAAACAAGATAACGAGTTAGTTTGTATCTTGTTGTCTCCGTTGCTTGTTACTAATCTAACGCGTTTCCACAATACTTCCTTCCTTCTCGTTTTTTTTTCACACCGTATGTCTACAACACAAAATACCCCTCGGTATTTCTTCAAAACAATTGATCAGATTGTCTTTAACTTCGTTGTTGTTATCCTTGTATTGCTAGCGTGCGCCAAAAAAATCCTAGATTGTTTTCTGTTTTCTTTCTCTCTCGGTACCTTTTCTATATCCAAGCAACTCCTTTCTTCCAAACGTGTTGCGTTAATTTTGCAACCTTGGGTCTCCTACTTGACATCCTTCTTCTTCCAAGTTGCCACGCTAAATCTGTTGGCAATGGGTCTTTACTTCCTTCCAATTTGTTGCGTTATATAGTGCAACAAAGGGTCTCCTTGGTTTGTTGTCGTGTGGTGTTGATCACCAAACAAAGTTTTTGCAAACGTTTGTTTTCTTTTCTTTCTTTCTTGCCGTGTAAAGCAGTCACAACAACACAACCAAATATGGTCACCACTTCGTTTGGTGCCCCTTCTCTTTTGCAATTTCCCACAAGTTATGGACGTGCACTTCATTTCCTTGTGTTCTAGTTATCCAGGCAACGTGTTCTTTGTATATACGTTGCGTGTACTTCCCCTGAAACAAAGTTCCAGCGCCTGTTTTCTTTTGGTATCCTACTCGGTCTCTGTAACACCCCAACCCGACAAGGGCTAAAGTGTCACATTCATGGTNATATATATACATACATACATATATATATATATATATATATATATATATATACAGGATAAGAATCAATACATTTTGTGGATATAAATTTTCCATTGACCCTAAGCCACAATGACTTCCAAGTCTTCTATGACATCATAAATGGACTAATTTGTTGATCATTTTGAACCCATCTTTATGTTAGTCCCAAATGTGAGAGTCGATATGAAATTGCAAGTAAATGTAAAACTGAATAACTATATTATCGTTCTAAAGAATCAAATGTTACATATGTTCGAGTATTTAAACTAGACGAATGGTTGCCAAGGAACCATTGTGACTATTCGAAGGGTTGCCTCCAAATCGACACACCCTTTCATTTTCTACAGAAAATACATTTTAACTAACTTAACTAACAAACGGTTATTAAGTTCTATTTTGTCGACTTTGGTCCTTCGAGTTTGGTAAAGAAGCAATATCAAGATTATATGTCTTTCATTCTCCTCCTTAATCTTGATCGTTGCTTCGACCTAAGTCTTGAACTCCGAGCATTTGTCGCATAGTTACAAACTTCAGTCTTGGTAAGGCCTTCGTTAAGATGTCCGCCCTTTGTAGTTCTCCACTTACGTGTTCCACATTGATATGACCATTCTCTACACATTCCCGAATGAAATGATAGCGAATGTCTATGAGCTTGCTCCTTCCGTGAAATACTGGGTTCTTTACGAGTTGTATAGCTGATATGTTGTCAACTCTAAGCGTTATCCTCTTTTCTTGCCATCCAGTCAATTCACTAAGTAGTCGTTTTAACCACAAAGCTTGACATGCTGCTCCAGTAGCTGCCATGAATTCTGATTCACATGANACATACAAAGTGAAGGGGGTTTTGGCTATTCCGTCCAGCACAAGTTAGTGATCTTTTAATAGATTACTGCAAAGAGTCCTATGAGATGACCAAGGTTGGCCTTTCTGTCGATGATCAAAAAAAGCGAGTGATTCAGATGATCAAGAGTGAGGATCCTTTTGAGGATGAAGAAATTGTTCATGACTTTTGCTTCATGTGAGGTAACCTGCTTCTTTGTTTTAGGGTATTGAATATCTACCTATTATTATCAGTTTAGGGTTTCTTTTATGTGAGTTTCTGGGTACATTTAAACTTTGTTTTGTGACGTTGTTTATCGTACTATAAGCTATCCAGCTTTGGTCTTTTTGTCGTTTTGGCTTGATAGTATTTGTTCCATTTAAGTAAACAAAACCATGTTGATTATTGGTGTTTTTTAGCAAACAATACATTAAACAAGTTATTGATTATATAGGATTTGCTAACAACAACCCTATGGGTTTTGTTTAAGCATCCCTTAATATTCATATATTGCACTTGTTCCTTCAAAATCAGCATCCATGAGCATTTAATTTCCAGCAGGTTGAGTTGCAACAACTTCTTTTACAGGTTTAGTTGCAACAACTTCATTTTCAGTAGGCTGAGTTGTCCTTCTTTTACACTAGGATGATATGTGGTGTTCTATTTGTCCCACTATGCTTTGCCATCTTTTAAACAATCTAAAAGATATCCACACCGAACCAAAGAACCGACAATTTCTTGTTAATGTTTATTCATGAACTAGAACGTTTTCTTTTATACAAGTAAATAATAGACTTACTCATAACCGTTAGGTTATCCCGCGCATAATGAGAACTATTGTTGGACGTTTTATGTCATGAACTACCATACTAGACTAAGATTTAGTCTACACTAAGCAAGCACATTTACGTTCTCATAATCGTTTTTAGTGATCATATATTCATATGCATTCGAATTCATTGTGTACGCATAGCCTTCATTCTTGTATCATTTTACATGGATGCATCAACACACTTCCCTCCCTTTATTTTTCACCCCAAGTACAAAGCCATCACAACACCATCCCTTTCTTGTCTCCCCTACTTACCAAATGCACCATGGATAAAGCCTTGAACTGCCATGCCATAACCTAAGTCAACTACCATCAAAATCCCCCCTTGAAACCCCAAATCCCACGCCCTAAAGGTTGCCAAACCACTCCCCCATTGTACTATTGTCCATTTGACATCCCCATGAACTAACTAAGTAGAAACTACCCATTCTCATTCAACTAGTTGGTTAACCTTCCTTATTTCCCTATAAATAGAGCCCTCTATTCCTTCATTCAACACACATAAAATAACTTAATTCTCTCATAATTTCGGTGGTATCAAGAAGAACAACAAGTTTTTAAGGGTTGTTTAGGGTAGCAAGGTTTTTAGTAATGAACATCTAGCTAGGGTTTATAGTGTCCGGGTTGGTTCAAGCTCATTTCACGACGATCAAACTCATTCATTTTTCGTGTAAGTGTCTCCATAAACACATATTTCACTTATTTATCATGTCATGCATAAATTTCATATCACCCTACTAGATTTGTTGTATAAAATGTTGGTTTAAACAATGATAGGTTTATAGGGTTTTCTGTCCAGAAATTAGGGTCACTTTGAAGCAACTTTTACCTACCTTACTAAACACTTTTAGTAAATCTCTTTTAACCACAAGATAACCTATTGTCTTAAGAAAGTTTTGAGCTAAGAATCATAAACTGTGGAGGTGATTTGGTACTTAAAACGAATTTATGCAAAAAAGTGTCCAACAAGTAGAGCTGTTGACACCCGTGTCTTGTAACAACAGTCTGGAGCTTCAAAACTTTGCGATTTTTTATTAAGACCACTTGGGTTTGAAAGATAACACATAAACCTAAATTCCAGAATCCGTTTCAATAAATTTCATTAAGAATTGAGTAAGTTATGGCCTCCCAAAGTTGGTAACTTCCTTTAATATAGTTGTCTGAATGTTGTATCGGTTTTATGGTTATGTATCGTTATAAAAGTTTAGCAACATCCTTTATGTTCTAAGCTTATGGAAATAGTGGTATTTAGATGTTACAATAATTACAGTTTATTAATCTTTAACATTTAATTATTTCAATTATGTGATTAGTTTGAAGAAACAATCATGTGAAACATCCTATGTGCCCGCTTGATGAGTTATGGTATTATGAATTAGAAGCTCTGGATCATAAAAAAATGGGAAGCAGAAGAGGAAAGATTTCGGGAAAAAAAAAGGGGTTTAGAAAGAGCATTGGAAAAAAGTTACTGCTATAAACTTGAAAATGATGGAGCCGGAAAACTTGCAAACGATGAAGCTAAATACATGCCTGAAGTGGACGATAATGAAACCTTTTTGTACGATAGTTTGTACTTGGCATACTCTCTCGAGTCATCGCCTAGAATTTCTTTTTATTCTATTATTTTGTGTTTAGAATATGCACGCATCAACGTTCAAAACAGTTTAATCATTTTCCTTCCTTTATGGATTTCTTTCTATTTATCAATCAAAATAATTAACAACAAATTATAGACTCAAATTGACGCCGCCGCAACGCACAACAGCGAAATTGCTCGTTTGTCAATGGGTGTAAATTGCATTTTTTGTCCTTGTGGTTTTGCCAAATTGCAAGTTTGGTCCCTATCCTTTCAAAAGTGCAGCAGTAGTCCTCATTTTGAAGTTTGACTTGCAAGTTTATAAAGAATAAGACAGGGTAATTTGATCATTTCACATTGATCGAGAGGGTAATTTGATAATTTCACATTGATCGAGAGACTATATTTGCAATCGATACTTCAAAATAAGAACTACCATTGCACATTCGAAAAAATAAAAACTAAACCTTCAATTTAGCCAAACCACAGGAACCAAAAATGCAATTTACTCATCACAAAGGAGTGAAAGGACCACCTCCACTTTTTTAAAATTAAAAACACACAAACTAAAAAAAACCATTAACCACCGCCGTAAATTTAGTAAACAACAACCATGAACACCGTGGTATCACGGTTCATTATCCACACACTCACACCACCATATGGTCGGAACTTCACCGGAGTTCATGTCCACGTGGCATCATCTTCACGTCACCGGAGATTCGTTACCGTTGCGTATTCTGAGGTGACTGCTACTATCTTTTTCTTATTTAACGGGGCTTATGGCTTATGTGGTTTTCATAAGCTCATTTTGTGTGGCTTATTTCGAAACTTTTCGGCTTATATAAGCTTATTATGAGAAGTTTCAAATAAGCCACACAAAATGAGCTTGTGAAACATAAGCCGAAAAGTTTCGAAATAAGCCATAAGCCCGCTATATAAGCTTGAACAAACACCCCTTTATATAGCTTGTAAGTTTCAATATAAGCTGAAAATAATGAGCTTATGAAATATAGGCTGGAACATTATAAGTTCATAAGCTTAAACAAACACCCCCTCAATATACGAACTTCTAAATTTTTATTTCTGTATTGTGTATTTTCACGAGTAAATTTCGATACCTTTTTCAGATAGTTATTTATTCAAGTGTATAGAACTTTAGGCATAAGGATACAGATTCAGACCGGTTTAAATAATGAAATACGATGTGTATGTGATATAGGATAATAAGGAGAGTATGGTGGTTGTTGGTGGAGGTGCGGCTGGAATATATGGAGCAATCAGGGCTAAAACTTTGGCTCCTAATTTAAATGTTGTCGTTATCGAAAAAGCTAAGCCTTTAGCTAAGGTAGGTAGAACTATACTTGATGAACTTTTTTTTCAAATTTATTTGGTTTTGGCATTTGAGTGATGGTATTGTTTTTGTGCAAGGTTAAAATATCGGGAGGTGGTCGCTGCAACGTGACAAACGGGCATTGTGTTGACAATAAGGTGAGTTTTAATGATTCTGTTGCAACTTAATAACGGCAAGTAGGGTTGATGGCACATTGGTGACTATGGATGTACGAAAATTGCTGAAACCATTAGTGTGTCTTTAATGTACTGTTTTATAAAAGTATTACTACTCGGTATGTTTGTGTGTCAAATGATGCTAAAAATTCAATTAACTATCAGTTATGTTGTGTAAACTTGGTCTATTGGTATCTGCAGGTGATATGGTCTTCAATAGATATGAATGTGCACAAACAAATGTATATACATCATTCTCATTATTGAAATGTAACATTGTCATAGATTTTGGCAGAAAAATACCCGAGGGGTAGTAAAGAATTCCGAGGTTCATTCTTCAATACTCATGGCCCAGGCGACACCATGTCCTGGTTTTCTGATCTTGGGGTAAAACTGAAGGTAGTATTAGTATTTGGTAGCTGGTTCAAATTCTAAATCTTTGTTACTGCGATTTTTATTTAAATTATACAAGACAGAGCTTATAACTTTTGAATCAGTGGACTTAGCTTTTTGTTGCAATAATTGACCAGTCTCTACAAAATGCAATATAAGCACTACACTTTGTAAGAAACAAGTGATTTTTGAATGAATTATGGAATTGTGTATGGAACAGCCATCATACTTGACACTTTTTATCCAAAATTGTTCGTTCTTGCAGAGTGTGGTGTTTTATTTGCATATTGGTGAGAAACAATTAACAAAAAGTTAGGTATGTTGGTTCTGTAATTGATATTTCATACAATGTATTATTGTATGGACTAACTGGATTTCATCTTGTTCTGCCTTTAGACTGAGGAAGATGGAAGGGTTTTCCCAGTGAGCGATAATTCATCTACAATAATCGACTGCCTTTTAAATGAAGCAAGGCGTAGAGGAGGTATTTTTGGTACTAGTACCTACAATATATATCAGTAACTTAAGTGTATTTGTTTGTAATTCCAAAATGACCCCTGGAGGACCAAATGTTGTTGCACCGCCAATTTGTTAGAGTTGATCTCTTTATCTCTGAGTGATTTTAAACACCACATTTATTATTAAATGATGTTTGGATGTGTGTTTTTAAAGTGATTATTGCAACTTAACATAAAATGGTTAGATAGTCAACTGATTACTCATGGGATAGTTGAACATGTTACATTTATTTACTCAAAGTTTATCATACTCGATGATGTCTGACTCGGTGTTTATTTTTACATCAGTTACACTGCAAACGGGGAAGTCTGTAACATCAGCTTCTACTTCTGCGGATGGCAAGTTTATAGTCAAGATTGAGAAGCGAACAATTGATTATTTGGATTTTATCGAAGCTGATTATCTATTAATGGCTAGTGGCAGCAGTCAGCAGGTTTCTTTTTTAAGCCCATTAACATATCTATCATAACATACAGTAATTGGATTTAACTTTTTAATTCACGGTGATACTATTACAGGGTTATAATCTTGCCAAACAACTTGGCCATTCTATAATTGAACCGGTACCGAGCTTATTTACATTCAAAATTGATGATATCCAGTTGACAGAGTTAGCCGGGGTAATGGTTTCGTATTATAATTTATATTTTGAAACAAGCTTCATCATTTTTGCTTGAATATCAAAGTTTGATATTTTTTTTTTTTCAGATTACATTCTCAAAAGTCAAGGCAATTATAAAACTTGAATCTTTGCAGAAGAACATTCCCGAACTTACCCAGGCATGTTTGTTTATTCACAAGTCTTGAATGATATGCCAATTTCTCGCTTTCTAACTTATATTGGTCGTTAGATTGGACCAATGTTGATCACACACTGGGGACTTAGTGGTCCAGTAATTCTTCGCTTATCTGCTTGGGGTGCTCGTGATCTGTTTAGTTCAAGCTATAAAGGCAAGGAACCAATTTGTTTGTTTACTGAAATTTGTTGAATTATCATTCTATGACTTTGACTTTGGTTTCATATTGTTCCAGGAACACTTCTTGTGGATTTTTCTCCTGATCATAATAGTGAAGATCTGAAGTCTTTGCTATCCCAACACAAAAAAAAGTTTCCGGTAATTTGATTCCTAAAGTTTGATCTTTATTTGCTTGCTCTCAGTTTTTAGGCTTAACTGTCCCGTGGTGCAAAATTGGTTGGGTGGGGCATGTTTGATAATGGATCAAAATTTTGTAGAATTTTGTGATGGGTCAAAATAGGTCCTCGGTGAACCCACCGACACTTTTTATCTATTTTAACTTCTTAATAATTAGCATAGTAGACATTATAACAAAGATTTTACTAAAAACGGCACAATTCAATGTAAATACAGCAATTTAGGAGGCTGTAAGCACTTGGTATATCTTGGGTGAGTTTTAAACTGTTTGAATCGTTTCATTTTTCATACATTTTTTTAAATATTTTACCTTTTAAGCCAGCTATCAATAAAACATAACCTAAGCAGAACTCTTTTCACATGAATAGTTTGTCCTACTAGAATGTCATTAAGCATCTTCTAAAGATACTTGCTTTTGGATGATACTTTCAGTTGGTTGAGTTATATTTGTTTCTTTACATCTCGCAGAAGCAAAAAGTAGTTGGTTCGTATCCTACGGAACTTGGGATCATGAAGAGATTTTGGAAATACTTACTAAACCGTGAGGTTGTATGATCACTGTAATTATAGTATTATACAAACATGTGCTTTGTATTGAATGAAATTTGACAGATGTTTCTGTGTAGGGCATAGATGAAGATATCTTGTGGGCGTCCATTTCAAATAACTCCTTGATGTCTATTGCTGCTCTGTTAAAGCAATGTTCATTTTTAGTTAAAGGAAAGGTACTATTGTACTCTTCATATTATAGTAAATACAGTTTAAGTCCATATGTTCAAAATTGGTCAAAGTGGGCTATAGTATTTTATTGCTAATGTGTAAATAAAAGCTGTAAAAGGCATCGGTCGAATGGTTTAGAAGTAGCTTAAAGTATTTGCAAATGCTTATAACCTTCAGAATTTTGTTTATTCAAATAAATCGAAGTGTCATTTGTATAGCAGTTTAGTTAATCATAATTATGTATATAAGTTTTATATATACATTTGAAATTTAAAAAAAATGGACAAAAAATGTAACCATCTGTCAGCTCAACCCCGCCTGGCCATTTTGACCTGTGATGTTAACCTATTTGCCACGTTACTCTATAATCGTGATCGGTCCATTTTGCCTCTTTTTATTTCTAGATATATATTTGATGTTAGCAAGTACTTGCGTTGATATAGGGCCAATTTAAGGATGAATTTGTCACAGCTGGAGGGGTTCCATTGTCCGAGGTGCTCCATCTCTCTCGCACACACACAGTCACATTCTTCTCACTTGTGTTTTCTGCAAATCCTAACTTAGAATCGTAATATTTTTGAAGATCTCATTGAAAACTATGGAGAGTAGGATTCGACCACGTCTGTTTTTTGCTGGAGAGGTATTGTTACTTAATCTAGTTTTTTGGAACTTTTATGTTTGGTTTTTCCTTCAAAAATGCTAAGAAAAATTTACATGTAAAAAGTATATTCAAGTATGGGATAAAAATAAAGGACATCAGTTCATTTCACTATGAGGAAGTGTTCCGTTTCAATTAATGTCTATTCCCATAATTTGGTGATTAATGGAGAATAATGCACCAAAACAAACAAATCACTGCTTTAGTGACTCTCTTGTGTATATACAGCTTAAAAAGCTGTGATCTTGTATGCTTACACAAAGTATGAGTATATTTAGTCATCTAAAGGTCCAAATCATTTGTAGGTGCTGAATGTGGATGGGATTACAGGAGGTTTCAATTTCCAGGTAAAACCTAGAATTGGATATGCATCCTTGTTTGGTCTCTGCTACTTAGAAAGCAATTGCCAACTATACAAGTATAGGTGGCATACTGACGGTCTGACCCACTTACATATGAAGGGTCTATTTTGGTTGTGTTTTATCATCAAATGGGTCAAATAGTTTTTACGCGTCAAGAGTTGCCCAATGTCAGTTTTTAATGCATCAACATCATNAAGCCAGCTATCAATAAAACGTAACCTAAGCAGAACTCTTTTCACATGAATAGTTTGTCAAACTACCGCTCTGGATTAGTATATATGCTCCTTGTAGAATGTCATTAAGCATCTTCTCAAGATACTTGCTTTTGGATGATGCTCTCAGTTGGTTGAGTTATATTTGTTTCTTTACATCTTGCAGAAGCAAAAAGTAGTTGGTTCGTACCCTACGGAACTTGGGATCATGAAGAGATTTTGGAAATACTTACTAAACCGTGAGGTTGTATGATCACCGTAATTATAGTATTATACAAACATCTGCTTTGTATTGAATGAAATTTGACAGATGTTTCTGTGTAGGGCATAGATGAAGATATCTTGTGGGCGTCCATTTCAAATAACTCCTTGATGTCTATTGCTGCGCTGTTAAAACAATGTTCATTTTTAGTTAAAGGAAAGGTACTATTGTACTCTTCATATTATAGTAAATACAGTTTAAGTCCATATGTTCAAAATTGGTCAAAGTGTAGTATTTTATTGCTAATGTGTAAATAAAAGCTGTAAAAGACATCTGTTGAATGGTTTAGAAGTAGCTTAAAGTATTTGCAAATGCTTATAACCTTCTGAATTTTGTTTATTCAAATAAATCAAAATGTCATTTGTATAGCAGTTTGGTTAATCATAATTATGTATATAAGTTTTATATATACATTTGAAATTTTAAAAAATGGACAAAAAATGTAACCATCTGTCAGCTCAACCCCGCCTGGCCATTTTGACCTCTGATGTTTACCTATTTGCCACGTTACTCTATGATCGTGATCAGTCCATTTTGCCTCTTTTTATTTCTAGATATATATTTGATGTTTGCAAGTATCTGCATTGATATAGGGCCAATTTAAGGATGAATTTGTCACAGCTGGAGGGGTTCCATTGTCCGAGGTGCTCCATCTCTCTCGCACACACACAGTCACATACTTCTCACTTGTGTTTTCTGCAAATCCTAACTTAGAATCGTAATATTTTTGAAGATCTCATTGAAAACTATGGAGAGTAGGATTCAACCACGTCTGTTTTTTGCTGGAGAGGTATTGTTACTTAATCTAGTTTTTTGGAACTTTTATGTTTGGTTTTTCCTTCAAAAATGCTAAGAAAAATTTACATAGAAAAAGTATATTCAAGTATGGGATAAAAATAAAGGACATCAGTTCATTTCACTATGAGGAAGTGTTCCGTTTCAATTAATGTCTATTCCATAATTTGGTGATTAATGGAGAATAATGCACCAAAACAAACAGATCACTGCTTCAGTGACTCTCTTGTGTATATACAGCTTAAAAGCTGTGATCTTGTATGCTTACACAAAGTATGAGTATATTTAGTCATCTAAAGGTCCAAACCATTTGTAGGTGCTGAATGCGGATGGGATTACAGGAGGTTTCAATTTCCAGGTAAAACCTAGAATTGGATATGCATCCTTGTTTGGTCTCTGCTGGTTCATGACTTAGAAAGCAATTGCCAACTATTCAAGTATAGGTGGCAGACTGACGGTCTGACCCACTTACATATGAAGGGTCTATTTTGGTTGTGTTTTATCATCAAATGGGTCAAATAGTTTTTTTTAGCTAAAACGGGAACGCGTCAAGAGTTGCCCAATGTCAGTTTTTAATGCATACAACATCCTATATGGCTTTTATTTAAAGATTTAGATTATCATTTTAACTTCATCACTAATGTGTTAGTTACTCATCTTTGACAAAAAAGTTGTGTGTGTGTGTGTGTG
>LBNU01035760.1:24952-69669 GCA_014162995.1 Artemisia annua | reverse complement strand
TGGCTACCCGCCTACCCGTACCGAAATTGACCCGTTTCCACCTCAACTCTGTTTGACCCTTTACCAAACCGCCCATCTTCCCATTTGTAGACATGAGTCACCACTCTATATGTTCTGGCAACTCTATGCTTACTCCCAGATCATATTCTTTCTACTTTTTGTTACAGAACGCTTGGTCAGGTGGGTATATTGCTGGAACAAGTATAGGCAAGATGGCAGCCACATCAGCACCTGCTATTTTGACGGAACATGCTGTGTGAAACTTCGATGGATCAAACAACGCAGGTTTTCATCTGCAACCATAGCATGAATGGTTTGAGGACCATCTGCATTTTTGACCTGTAAGTTGTATTAAACATAGTTAATCTCTAATAGAAGGTGTTGACAACTCGAAACTCTACATACCTTTTATAGAAATGCCACAAAAGTGCTAACAAGTAACAACATACACATTGGGCTGAAAACATACGAGGA
This sequence comes from Artemisia annua, assembly GCA_014162995.1. Taxonomy (NCBI): domain Eukaryota; kingdom Viridiplantae; phylum Streptophyta; class Magnoliopsida; order Asterales; family Asteraceae; genus Artemisia; species Artemisia annua. Next base: position 69,195 of record LBNU01035760.1, on the reverse strand, counting down.
AAGGAATACAAAAGAATTCATGTAGCAGGAAAATGGCACTTGTTTCTATCATGATAATTTTAGCTGGCCGAAATTGTACATGCAGCGCTAAGTGCCATCTTTCCTGCGACAAGAATTCTTTATCTCCTATTTTTCTTCTTTCTTTTCACTCTTCCTTTTTTCTCATATTCTTATGAATTGCAGATAGATATATATACACATAGAGACACTCTCTCACACACATACACATACTTGACGTTTAATTTGTTTTGAATCATCTAAACTTTGACTTGGCTCTCCTTTTGTTTTTTCTCATGCATGCATTGACCATATTTTTGTTGGAAACCTGAACCCAAATGATTGTCATCAACTTGTCATATATTTTTGTGGTTCCGACCAAGGGTATTTGTGTAGGCATCTAAATATTAATTATCTGACAAAAACTGATTAGAATTTTCCAACTTGGTCTGATTCTAAAAATTGTGGATAAAGTTGGAAAACTACCAAGATATATTTAATAACACCTTACTATATATAGGTTTATACATATGATTATCTAAGTATGATTATATTTGTTACAAACTTACAATAATAATATTGGTAGGAATATTCAAACAACCCTGGATTCTTTGTCTTTTGGATTTTTGGCTTCTTCAACGCTGAAATGACAACACAAGTCCCACTTCTTCAACGCTGAAAGGGGTCCCCTGGCCTTTCAATCAAATCCCACTTGGCACTTGCAATAAAATATGTGGGTCTAACCCGTAAGGTATTCATACTTAAAATTTGTCTAGTTGTTCACATAAAGAAGTTAGGTAAACCTCTTGATGTATTCTCTTGACTTTGATCAAATAAACAAGTCAGGTAAACGTCTTGAGTCTTGATATATTCTCTTGACTCATATTACTAATATTATTTTAACAGGCACTTGACAATAGTTAACGACTGTAAGACTGAGTGAACCTTAGGTGAATGTGAATGGATTATTTTCAATTGTTAATTTGGAAGATATTAGGAAAATATATAATCTTACTCACTTTTCCAAGGTCTCGCTTCTAGAGATATCCAAAACTCGGCATAAACCATTAAACTGGTAAATAATGCTGCAACTGGACCGACTCGGACTTGTCTAGTACTTTCTGGTTCCCGGTCCAGTTTTGGTTCTAATGCAATCTGGTGGAAACCCAACATCTTGCTTACTCTTATACTCTTTGATCCATATTTGAGTAAAATGACATTTAGGCAAGAGAATAGACTTTAACCACTAGCCCTTTGACTGCAGCTCACGATCCAGTATCGGACTGGACCTTTTCTGACCAAGCAAGACCTACTATACGGATAGCATGCAGTTGATATGTAATGATAATTTAGTATCGAGTTATATATCTTTTTTCTAAGTGCATATTAGAAAGATCATTTAAGTTAAAATGAGGAATAGAAAAACATATTGGACTAGCAATTGATTAGGTCGGAAATATCATGACCCGAGACAGACTGGTCTAAGGGTCTGGAAGCCTGGAATTATAAAAGTCTAATGATCTTTTAATAGTTAAAATAATAAAATATGTTAGTGCTCTAGAAAATCCAGAATTGAGAGCTTATATATTTCTTTGCATGACAATGGTAAAAGGTTATATAAAATGAGTAATCATTCTTTCCAAAAGCAAGTGTGGACACATTTTTATAGTAGGCTAACATGACATAAAAGCTAAAAGCAAGTGGTCATTTCAAATGGCTTATTAGGTGAAAATTGAAGCACTGGTAGTAGTAAAGTATAATTTGAGCGTGCTTGTCAGTCGCTTGATAAGACTGGTAATAAGGCCTCATATATAGCAACAAAACCAAAAATTTTAACATGCATATACATTCCAATAACAAGATTTTGGGCGATGCCTTAGTGTATACTGTAGTAATTTATAGTTTATGAGCTGTGATTGTGACATGATTTTGGGGTTGATCCTGCCTGTGGAGATAGCTACATATGAGGCATCCATTGTTAGTAGCTCGTGTGTTTTACTAAAAAGTATCTTAGTAGCTCGTTTGTTTTACTAGTTTTTCTTATAGTATTGTAAGTAGTTTACTCGTGCAAAAAGATAAATATATATTCTCAAACTATGAATCTGAATTTGTTTCATATTACATGAAATTTTCTCTTAATTAAAATACAAAATGAACAATATATGTACAAAAGTACAACAAAATGAAAGATTACACCTACATGTTTATACTGCAATCGCAAATCTAACGACTCATCTTATATTTCTATGCCTTGCGAATTTGGACCATTATTGAATTATTTCAGTACCTTGTTTTCTTCATCAAATGATTAATCTATCTTCTTTTCTATTTTTCAATATCTCCTAGTCTTCATCGGTCTTCTTAAGCTTTGTTGTCTTTAACGCACCAATGAGACTATTCAAGCATCCTTCGGGATCCCCATAACTAGTCTTAGGCATCAAGTTCTCGACAACATCTGCTGGAGTCATATCAATTTCTTCCGATATAACAAGAATTATCTCAAACAGCAATATAATTTTGATGGCCTGTGCGAGAATTATAAAGTAAGCTTCTTAAATGCGAAATGATGTATGTAAAAAAATCTCGTAAATATCACAGAAACCGTTACGAGTATATCTAAAAAAATCAACCACTCAGGCGTAGCCTAGTGGCAAAAAGGCTTGTGACTATCATCGCTAAAATGTGAGTTACTAATTTCAATTTCCGCTATGTGCAAACCTGAAGTGGCTCTTCCTTTTTAAGAGGGTGATGTGGCCACTTCAGGACTATTTGCACATATATTATGAATTGAACTTGAGACATTTTACATTTAGTAGTGATGGTCACAAACTTTTTTCCCCATTTTAGAGTTGTTTGCACCTAACATGAATCCAGGTGTAAACACCTAACAAATTTCAACTAGGGTAAAGACCATAAAATAACAACTTACTTTCTCCATTTTACCGAGATGAAACACGTACTTTTTTATTAACATTTAAGCCAACGAAACTTTCAAATATTGTTCTGAGGTCAACAAAAAAACTAATTATATTAAAAATAATACTTGAAATGACTATATTACCCTTGTCTTCTTAAAATATACCCCTCATCTTCTTCCTTCCAGCTTTCTACTTCACACTTTAGTCCACCAACACCCTCTCTCTTTTTTCTCCTACAATTGAGAATCATCACCATCGTCCTTCAACCACCGTCAACCACCAATCGCCACCGACCATTTGACTGCAGCTCACGATCCAGTATCGGACTGGACCTTTTCTGACCAAGCAAGACCTACTATACGGATATCATGCAGTTGATATGTAATGATAATTTAGTATATGAGTTATATATCTTTTTTCTAAGTGCATATTAGAAAGATCATTTAAGTTAATATGAGGAATAGAAAAACATATTGGACTAGCAATTGATTAGGTCGGAAATATCACGACCCGAGACAGACTGGTCTAAGGGTCTGGAAGCCTGGAATTATAAAAGTCTAATGATCTTTTAATAGTTAAAATAATAAAATATATTAGTGCTCTAGAAAATCCAAAATTTAGTGCTTATATATTTCTTTGCATGACCAATGGTAAAAGGTTATATAAAATGAGTACATCATTCTTTCCAAAAGCAAGTGTGGACACAAAATTTTATAGTAGGCTGAAATAAAAGCTAAAAGCAAGTGGTCATTTCAAATGGCTTCTTAGGTGAAAATTGAAGCACTGGTAGTAGTAAAGTATAATTTGAGCGTGCTTGCCAGTCGCTTGATAAGACTGGTAATAAGGCCTCATATATAGCAACAAAACCAAAAAAATTAACATGCATATACATTCCAATAACAAGATTTTGGGCGATGCATTAGTGCATACTGTAGTAATTTATTGTTTATGAGCTGTGATTGTGACATGATTTTGGGGTTGATCCTGCCTGTGGAGATAGCTACATATGAGGCATCCATTGTAAGTAGCTCGTGTGTTTTACTAAAAGGTATCTTAGTAGCTCGTTTGTTTTAATAGTTTTTGTTATAGTATTGTAAGTAGTTTACTTGTACAAAAAGATAAATATATATTCTCAAACCATGAATCTGAATTCGTTTCATATTACATGAAATTTTCTCTTAATTAAATTACGAAATGAACAATATATGTACAAAAGTACATAAAGATTATACCTACATGTTTATACTGCAATTGTAAATCTAACGACTCATATATTTCTATGCCTTGTGAATTTGGACCATTATTGACTTATTTCAGAACCTTGTTTTCTTCATCAAATGATTAATCTATCTTCTTTTCTATTTTTCAATATCTCCTGGTCTTCATCGGTCTTCTTAAGCTTTGTTGTCTTTAACGCACCAATGAGACTATTCAAGCATCCTTCGGGATCCCCATAACTAGTCTTAGGCATCAAGTTCTCGACAACATCTGCTGGAGTCATATCAATTTCTTCCAATATAACAAGAATTATCTCAAACAACAATATAATTTAATGGTCCTGTGCGAGAATTATAAAGTAAGCTTCTTAAATGCGAAAGGATATATGTAAAAAAATCTCGTAAATATCACAGAAACCGTTACGAGTATATCTAAAAAAAATTAACCACTCGGGCGTGACCTAGTGACAAAAAGGCTTGTGACTATTATCGCTAAAATGTGAGAGGTACCAATTTCAAGTTCCTCTATGTGCAAACAGCCTGAAGTGGCTCTTCCTTTTTAAGAGGGTGATGTGGCCACTTCAGGACTATTTGCACATATATTATGAATTGAACTTGAGACCTCTTACATTTAGTAATGATAGTCACAAACTTTTTTCCCCATTTTAGAGTTGTTTGCACCTAACATTAATCCAAGTGTAAACACCTAACAAATTTTAACTATAAACGTACATCTTGCAAATTTTGAAGGGCCTCCAAATTTTGACATAAGATATTTATTGTTGCTTTTCTGTTAGGTGCAGATAGCTCTTGTTGTGAAGGCTGCTAGCCTTTTCGCCTTACAAGGAACCATCAATAAAATTCAAAAGACCTGATAAAGTCACTTTACTTGCGTATGCTTGAACACTTGATCTTGTTGTTTTGTTAATTGAACCGGCCTCTTTATTCCTTAGTTGGACCCCTCTCTTCTTCATTTTCATTAGTCTTCCTTTGACTTTTGATGTCAACTAAATTCTTCTAAACAAAAATCTTTACGGACGAAGATTTTTATAGTATTGGCCAACATGTAATAATCTGAGCAAGTCTGGGCTTATAAAATTGCTTTACCCTCCCCATTCAAGACAACAAAAGCAAGTGGTCTTTTGGATGACTTATTAGGTGAATGATTGCAAGTTTGCAAAATGGGTCTTGTAAAGTATAACTTGAGTGTGTTTGCTTTCTAAGACTAGTGATATCTGATATAACCTTGATTTTTAGGGAAAAAATATCAAAATAGTATACCTTTCACTTTGACAAAGACAAACTAACAAATACTCATAGTTTTGCCAATATGGCCAAGAATCTCTCAAGGTATCTTTAGAACCTTACCCTCCTAGTACCTTGCGGAAATTCCCATCCTCCATTGTGTATTTGGCGACTGGAATAATATACTCGAATGAGTGTCCCCACCAGAATGAAAACCAAACTCCTTTCTGACCTGGTCAATATTCTCGGCGCAAGTGTGTGTGTCGCCTCCATGGCTCAAGCAGTTTCTTGAAACCCAACAATTATGTTGATACACATGCCTCACTTTTTTGTTGAATGCCTTGGTTGAAAATCCTTTAGAAGTGAGTGTTCTTGCCATTCATGACTTCATGAGTGGATGTATGTTGGTCCATATTGCACCTTCAAAACCTAGCAAGGTACGAATTTGCTCACAAGATATAGAGATGCTTTTGAACCTCACAAACCTGCAAGTTAAGTTTTTATATATGTTATCTAGATTCTGGATGGGGCTCTCAAGGTGTCTTGCGAGATTTTTGGCTATTTTGTTTACCGTCAAATATTTTTCTAGGTTGGCTACTTTGACTAATTCCCTTGATTTAACATGGATATATACAATACAATAACACAGGATTGTTCTAAATTGATAGATATCGGGACTGTGATTGTTACATGTGATGGGTGCATTCTTATGTTAGTAATCAAAAGACCAAACATGAGTAACCGATGATAATTAAAATGTATCTTGCGAAAAACTATAGCTTTTTGTTTTACTAAATAATCTAAATTCATACCATGAACTACTGAATTCAACTGATGACAACTTCACATAGTTAGCGAAGGACACAATACGACCCGTATATCTACATAATATTACAAACCGAAAGAAACATTGTATCTACATTTTTAAATACAGTCTCAAATCTAAACGACTCATTTCATTTTGTGCCTTCCACATGTGAGCCATTCTCGACTCCTTTCAAGACCTTGTTTTCTTCATCAACCGAGTTATTCTTCTTTTCTTTTGTACTCTTTGTTATCTCAACTTTCTTTTTCTCCTCTCCGTTTTCAATCTTCTTCAGTTTCGCAGCTTCTAAAGCACGAATGAGACTACTCAAGCATCCTTCGGGATCTCCAGGACTTGTTTTAGGCATCAAATTTTCAGCAACATCTGCTGGAGTCATATCAACTTCTTCCAACATAAGACGAATCTTATCAAACAAAACATGTGATTCTAGGTAGAGATAATTATTTGCCAACACCTTAAAGGCCTCAAAAGAACAATATCCCAGTTCGATATGTTTATCCATCCGCCCACTTCTAATAAGTGCACGATCAAGCTTATCGACATGATTAGTTGTGAAAACTATAAGCCTTTCTCCCTTACAAGCCGACCATAAACCATCAATAAAATTTAAAAGACCTGATAAAGTCACTTTACTTTCGGGTGTTTTATCAGATGATCTTGTAGTTTTCTTGTTTGAACCGGTCTCCCTTTCGTTAGTTTGACCACTGTCTTCGCCTTCATTTTCACCGGTCTTCCTTTGACTTGTGAGATCAACCGAGCAATCTATGTCTTCAATTACAATAATCGACTTGCTTGATGTCTCAATTAACAACTTCCTCAAGTCGGTATTGTTACTCACCGCAGTCAACTCAAGGTCATAGATATGATATCCTAAGAAATTAGCCATGGCGGCGATCATGGTTGATTTTCCAGTCCCGGGTGGACCATAAAGAAGATACCCACGTTTCCATGCCCTTCCAATTCGTGTATAGAACTCTTCTGCCTGACAGAAAGTAGTCAAATCATCGATAATATCTTGCTTCTTTTCTGGATCCATTGCTAATGTTTGAAATGTAGCTGGGTGATCAAACACAATTCTTGTCCAACTTGAACTATTATTAGTAAAAAGCTTCCTTGATCTATTTTTACTCTTAATTTTCTTGCCACTTTTGATCACATGTTCTAGATAACTCCCAACGATAAGTTCCCGATGCCGTTTATGAAAACTGAGTCGATAATATCTCCTTTCATCCGCTAGCGTTGGACGTAAAGAAATAGATTGAGTTGTTATAGTTTTTTTTCCGGATGCCCAATAAACTTTAACACCATTAAAGTCATCCACGACTTCTTCAAAATCATCCATCGATAAGGACACAATATGGGAGTTGCTCTGTGTGAGGTCCCCTTTTAGACGTTTGGCCTTCATTGACGTTGTTGACCTGAGGTACGTCTTGATGATGGAATAGGCGTCACTACTCCTAAAACGGTCGCCAGTGAATTCGTCAAACTTAATTTCGATGTATGGGTAAAAAGGGGCCAAGAGTCTTCGAGTGTATTTACCGAATAAGTTACGGGTGTCGGCTGGTAAGTATCGTCGGATTATGTCAAAAACGAACATGACACTGAAGAGTTTTGATAGGAATTGGGGTAACATATCTCCTATGGGTTTATTTCTCATGTTTTTTATCTCTGTATTTAGTGTTTTTTGTGTTTTGTGACTATCACTGGGAAGATACACTTACTTATAGTGTTTATAGACCAATAATGCATTTTTAGTTTTTTAGAAAAACTACCTTTAGCATGTTTTCAAAGGGTAAACAAAATAATTATTCTTTATTGAATGATGCCATATGATCTAATTAGTTTGATAGCTAGGTCTTATCTTTTGTGTTACTTTCTTCCTTTGGACTTAGTTTTTGTACCTTATTCAGATTAGGATGGTTAAAACTCTGGAAATAATAAAAAAATCTGGAATTCTTGATCATACACAATATTTGATGTGTGTTTAAAGATTTTAGGTGTTGTCACAATGTCTCATGGTTCTCTTATGATGGTGGAAAAAAACAAATACTCGACATGGATCTAACATCTGACATCACTTAACGCTAAAACTGTTATATAGTTTAAGGATTAAAACTTTAGCAAGTTAATGACTATTTTGGGCTAACCGTGAAAACATTATCTGAAGTGACGGAACCATGAATTTTAATATGTATATGCATTGCTGTAGTAGATTAATAGAAGTAGGGACTATGATTGTTACATGAAAATGACTAAGGCCACCTTTGGAGAAAACTACAGATGACAGGTGTATTCTTACGTTAGCGATCAAAAGAGAACATTACATGACATATGATAATGCAAACGTATCTGCTAGATATTATCTTAGTTGCTTGGTTGTATTCCTAGTTTTATTATAATCTGCAAGTAGGTTATGCGGACATGACTTCAGATGTGTGAAAAAGAACACGATGAACATAAGTACCATCACACACACTCAGCACACGCACACACAAATAACAAATTATATATACTTGTAATATAAAACCAGAAAGATTGAGTTTGCTGGATTTAAATGACAACCTTACTTGATTAAAAAACATAACGAACCATTTATCTAAAAAATACAATAAAACGAAACATAAAACCTACATACTTGAACTACAATCCCAAATCTAAAGGCTCACTTCATCAGTTTTAAATTCTGTTACTGGCACAATTTTACCATTCACAACTTCTTTCAATACCTTGTTATCATCAGCAAGTGTTTTTTTCTGGTCTTCTTTTGTATCCTTCGTTATCTTCTTAACATTATTTTTCTCCTCTTCTTCCTCGATCTTCTTTAGTTTCGCTGCCTCTAAAGCACCAATGAGACTATTCAAGCATACTTCGGGATCCACGGGACTAGTCTTAGGCATCAAATTCTCCGCAACATCTGCTGGAGTCATATCAGTTTCTTCCAACATAACACGAATCGTATCAAACAATACATGTGATTCTAGGTATAGGTAATTGTTTGCCAAAACCTTAAACGCTTCAAAACAACAATATCCCAGTTCGATGTGTTTATCCATCCTTCCTCTTCTAATGAGCGCAGGGTCAAGTTTGTCGACATGGTTAGTTGTAAAGACAATAAGCCTTTCTCCCTTACAAGCCGACCATAGACCATCGATGAAATTCAGTAATCCCGACAAAGTCACTTTACTTGTGGGAGTTCTGTCAGTTGATCTTGTTGGTTTCTTGATTAAACCGCTATCTTTTCTCTTAGTTTGATCGCTCTCTTCTTCTTCTTCCTTTTCATTTGACTTCCGTTGACTTGTGAGGTCAACCGAGCAATCAATGTCTTCGATCACAATAATCGACTTGCTTGATGTCTCGATTAACAACTTCCTTAACTCGGTATTATCACTCACCGCAGTCAATTCAAGATCATAAATATCATATCCTAAGAAATTAGCCATGGCTGCGATCATAGTTGACTTCCCAGTCCCAGGAGGTCCATAAAGAAGATAGCCACGTTTCCACGCTCTTCCTATTCGCGTATAAAAATCTTCAGCCTTACTAAAAGTAGTCAAATCTTCAATAATTTCTTGCTTCTTTTGTGGATCCATTGCCAATGTTTGAAATGTAGCAGGGTGCTCAAACACAACCTGTGTCCAGTGAGACCCATTATTAGTATAGAGCTTCTTCAACCTATTCTTTATCTTAATTTCCTTACCACTTTTGATAACATGTTCTAAATAACTCCCAACAATAAGCTCCCTGTGTCGTTTATGAAACGTGAGTCGATAATATCTCCTCTCATCCGATGTTGGATGCATAGAAACTGATTGAGTTCTTATGATATTTTTCCCGGATGACCAATAAACTTTGACTCCATTAAATACATCAGAAACTTCTTCATGATCATCCATTGATAAAGACACAACTTGGGCATTGTTCTTTATGATATCGCCTTTCAAACGTTTAGCCTCCATTGAGGTTGTTTCCCCAAGATATGTTTCGATGATGGAATAGGCTTCACTATGCCTAAAACGGTCGCCAGTGAACTCATTGAATTTTATTTGGATGTATGGGTAAAATGGTGTCAAGAATCTCTTAGAGTATTTGCTAAACATGTTACTCAGATCGTGTGGAAAGTATCGCTGGACGATAGCTAACACGAACATGACACTAGCTAGTATCGATCCGAATTGTGTTAACATATCTCCTGTTGATTTATATTTCATGTTTTGATCTTTCTATTTGGTGTTTTTATGACTATCAAAGGGAAGATGTACTTATAATGGTTTGTAGACCAATGAGACTTGTGAAATTGATTATATGAAAAGCACTTATTGCATGTTTAGAAATGGTGCCTGGTGAGTGTATTATATTGTGTTATTAATACATGGCCCACTGTTTTCTACTTTCAACAACCTCTACCCTTTTTGAGGGTTGTGTTTTAATACATGTCCCACTGTTTTTATCAGTTTTTGTTTCGTATTTTTTTTTAGTTTAGTACTTTTAACTTGTTAAACTTTATATTTTTTGTTCCGCACTTTTCATTTTACAGTTTTATAATATAAACAAAATTATAACATAAAAAAAATAATAAAAAAAAGAAAAAACCAAAAAACATAGGAATATTACTTGTAAAATAGGGGTTCAAATAACCTATTCCTATTCTATATTGTATGATGTGACATGATCCTAATTGGTGTCGTTGGTATTCCTTTGTATGTTTTTATATTTTTCTTTGGAGTTATGTGTTTGACCCTTTTCAAAATTGGATGGTTTAGATTTTAGAACATGCTTTTCCTTGAAAAGATTGAATTATTGATCATAAACAAGGTTTAAGATGTCTGCTTGATGATGAAATTAAGAGTAAAATATTAACTTTACACCCTTTTAACCATTAAATTAGCTAGTGTTAAGTGTCATCACATGTTTCTTACATGAGGGAGCATGTGACATGTGAAATCACTCGACTCCAAAAACTGTTAGTACTACATTTAAGATATGAAATGTCAACAAATGACTATATTGGGCGGACCGAGGAGGTTCCGGGGTTACACGGGAACCTTATAAATTTCTTTTGCGTAGTGTAAAATTATATCAAATATATTGTTTTTTTCTAAATGAACTTGGTTCTTAATTTTTGGGTTACGATTTTTGATACTTTTCATAAAATGAGCTTGATGACTCTTAGGACCTGTTTGTTTAGGTTTTTTATTAAGTACTGTTAAATTAAAGTGTCTGTCTAGATATATGTTATCTGTTTGTAGATGAATAAATGATTGTTTGTTTTGTTGAATAAAGAGTCTGAATTAGAAAAATTATTATCATACCCTTATATTTAAAATCAGTGTTGAATTAGAGGCTAATATATGGGAAGGTAAATATGTAAAAGTAGGATAAAAGTGATGAAAGGTCATCCAATTAAATTAAGCACCAAACAAAAACTCTATTAATAACTTAATAAATTTACCAATTTATGAATTAAGACTCTTTAAGTCATTATCAAACACCACCTTAGTCTTGGGTCCGTCACCGGGGTAAACCTTGTGAAAGAAGTTGATAAGACTAACAAGGACGAAATTTAGTGTGGAATGTGTGGTTGAGGGTTTCCCTCACCACATCAGCTCCACATCTCTCTTTATCTTTTCCCTTAGCCATTGCAACACGCTATCTTTCTACCATTATTTTTTTTCTACTTTCTCTCATTTAAAACTAACCCTAAATACCCAAACATATACTTAAATAACCCAATAAATTCCTTTCTCTCTCTCTAATAAAGTTCTCTCTCCATTTGAGTCATCACTTTTCTCTCTCTAAGTGCAATGGGACTTGCATTCCCGTTAAATATGGTATGGAATTTTTTAAGATCCCGCTAGGGAAAGGCCCTTTCCCTCCTTGTATTTCCGCCCTCACCTTATACGCTATCATCTGTATACTATGAATGATCTTGCTAGTAAATCTCAACGATCACAAATGGAATAGCATAAACTTTTGAATTTGAAAAATCAATCAGCAATAAGTTTGGACAAATTCTTTTTTGCTAGTTAAATATTTCTCAAAATGTTTAAATCAGCGGAGAAACCTTTATCCCTTTTACTTTTCCTCGAAGACTAACTCCAGTCAATTTTCAATTGTTCTAATGAACTTTGACAAGAGTTAGGATTAAACCCATGCTGTTTTCTCAAATAGGTCCTTAATGACCGGATCAACTACACGTTAACTCATCTGATTTCATCATCTTTTTCGAATTCTCCTCTTTAATGAACTAAAAATTTTTGGTTTACATTTTATCCCAAGACAAACCATATGCATTTCAAGAATTGTAATCAATAATGCATTCGTTTATTATTGCTTCAATTTACCTACTATAAAGTAACAAAGGTGTCTCTATCTTCACTTTTGGCAATTGTGAAAATGAACGGTGAAGTAAAGTTTCTTGTTTGGTTGTTTATGCATCACCATCCAAAATTGTGTTAGCTGTCATGATTTTAATCTTTTATAGGTCAATGATGCATGACATATAACAAGACTTCAAATCCTATTCATGATGATTCTATGTAGATTTGTAGAATCAATTTCACTAAACAATATTGGGCTTGTTATTTTATTGAATCGATAGTTATGTGACTAAAGTAATATACAGAATCAAACATATTAGACTATTGACATACCAATAGTTTTAGACACATACTCATAATACTTCTATGCAGATTCAACTTCACTACCCCATTTTGTTGATGGACAAAACGTTATCAAGTAATCGTCCGAAACACAATTAACCAATGGTGGCGGATTATCATATGCATAACTGTAATATGACGGGCATGCTTCCTTAAAAATCTTTGAGTACACACTCGGCTTGCACTTACTCGGCGTCCCATACTCATTCCTACAACAAAACTTGTCATTGTCGAAAGCCAAGCAAGCACTTTTACAAGCAACGACCTCACCTTTATCATTCAAAACCTCGAGTTCTTGTGGACAAATACTATTAACATCTTTTTTGCACCCTCCAATACGACACTTGGAAGAATTTGGTACTGAAGTTACTGACACTGGGATGTTATAACCATCGACTAGACTAACGTCATAAAAACTTGGTTTGGTTTTGTCCGGTTGTAATGCAAATTGGACCAATGTCGCGGGTGGGGTTCCTATTAGTCCATTGCAACATAATTTTCCACCACAATCGCCTGTTTCACAAACGGGAATGTTGTTAGAACCGAATTTGCACCCTGTTCTAGCCCATATTCGGCCTACCCAATTGGCTGGAGCTTGGATTTTTCGTTGTTCGCCTGGTGGAAGGTAGAAACCACCATAGGCTAAAACCGGGTGGCCTTCATTTGCTGCGTTAGCAGGCCATATTGGGTATGGACATTTGTTGCTAATGTAGAAATTACACGATTCCACAAACTCCTTTCCTGTAAATTCAAATTATAATCAAGGGTTATTTGTTTACATAATTTATCTCTTATATATTACATTTTCATGTGTTCCATGTTGATTTTAATCGTATTATATAAAGAGATGTATGATCATCTTTATTTCCATGCCACATAAGTTATAAAAGTAGCACAATGCCCTTGGAATGTCTATAGAAAATTGACAATTGATGACCATAAACGGGGAGTACGGGACAAAATTTTACATATATTTGATACGTTAACTATTCTTTAAAAAGAGTCACAAAAATAATAATGAGTGCATGTTCATAGGTCAATACACTAAAATTGCTCATTTGATTTGCTACTCATCCGTTTTCACACTTTTGGTGTATTTAGCGTCAAAATATAAGCAAATGCTATATATACCACGTACTAAGAACGTAATATATGTAGCATACTCTTAACGCTAACAATTAACAATGAATAAAAAGGTGCATTTAGATTGATGATATTTCAAAAATGAAATATTATTATATGAACTAGTTACTAGAGACAACCTAAATGTACTTGTTTTAGATCAGACTTGTCACGATTCCTCTTTCATAAAAACACTTTTGTTTTATTTCTTCTTATAGTTACATTAAAGTTTTCTTCTAATTCTCCTATATAACATAGAATATAAAGGGGAAATACCTGACAACAAGAGGAAGACAAAGAAAAGAAACAGTGGGTTGATTGCCTTCATGTTTTTTTTTTTGTTATGAAAGATTATTAGATTCTAAATTGTACTTATAGAAGAATACAAGTGATAACTGAATTGTATCCTAAGTATATGAAATAATGACACAAAACCTTCCTTTAAAAGACAAGCAAAACCCTTTAACATAAGGGATAAGGTAGCCGCTCAATTGAGTTACACCTGTTATCTAAGGTTAAAAACAAATGACTAGTGTAAACATGTCATTGTTAAGGCCTATCAGATTATATATATGCTTTTGTATTTAGTCGTACGAATATCGAATACGAGCAATCAGAATCAACATGATACCGTATACTAGCAAAATCATAATAAAAGTAGTAAAAAATTTGGAATGTTATATGAACTGATCCACTGGACCAGAACCCATCTTTGGTCTGTCTCAAAATGTTGTTATAAATAAGCTTTAGCAAGTTGGGCTGAGTTAAGCCCAATCCATCCAACTTTAATGGTCCCGATAAGGATTTCACCATTGTCTACCATGTAACCCGCGCATTGCGGCGGAGCCAATTTGTTATTTAATGTTTTGGGAATGTTTTTGTTTTCAGTTTTTCTTATTAGTGAAACGATTTTTTATTATGCAACCATTTCGTTGTTGTGTCTTTATTTTTTAAAAGTATGTTTTATGTATATATTTAGCACACGTGCATAACTTTTATTTTAAAGGTATGTTTTATGTATACCTTAGTGGCTTTTACAGTTAATATGAATTATGAATGGGAAATAAAACAAGAAGTTTTGGATGTTGCAGACAATGGTATCACATGCGGGCCAATACACAAAATTATCAAACTTTGACAAAAGCATGCCCCAAAAGTCAAGTATCACCTTTTGTTTTCTCTCCAAGACAATCCCTTTTAAAGTTTTAATCATATTTCCTTTAAGATTTTATGTTTGGTTCGATATGTAACTTAGACAAAATTGTGAATAGTCACTGGTCTTTCATTATTAATCTTCAAAGAAAAAAATACGTATGATTACTAGGTACGTGTCAATGTTATTATCAATCATATGCAGTGATACAATATATACTGCAATACATAGAAATTGCGCATAGAATAGTTTAAATTTGTACATCGATTTCAATATGCACAAAGATGAGAATACTTTCATCAATCCGTAAATAATGTGTTCTTGAAAACTACTGTATTATGTTATGAAAGTTTGTCATTATTTTGTACTAATACATGCAGTAAATGAGTATTTCTAAGTTGTCTCGCCTAACATGATACAACCCGATATCAAAACTCAAAACCAATAATTGACCAAATCCTAACTAACATGTTATTGACACAAGTACCAAGTAACGTTAACTTTGAACTTAGTTTAGGTACATATGCTAGCATTTACATTTTTACAAGTTTTGACTTCAAGAATCAAAATTAGAAATCAAGCTTTCTATAGAGTTGTCACTGAAAAACTATTTGATTGTATCGAGTCAAACTTGCGACTATAGCGACTCCCTTGTCCCTTCAGCTATGAATCTATGCTACTCACTAATTTGAAGTATCACATTTTAATAAAGTAGATGATTTGTACGACAATAATATTCAGGGCCGGCTTTGAGGGTGTGCAAGGTGAGCAACCGCACAGGGCCCCAAAATTTTTAAGGGCCTCAAAATTTGTCCCGTTAATAATTATATGCATGTGTACACATATTTTTCACAAAAAAAAAAAGTATTTAGATGAGAAAGTATCTTAAATGAGTAATATTTTAGCACGTTTAGCTAACTAATTGAATTATATATCTTATAAATGGTGACACTTTATATATATCATTCCTTATCGAAAGGCATCATTATTTAATTTCGTACATGGCCTTCAAAAATTTCATAAATTCATGAGACGGCCCTGATAATATTGATGTGTATACCATCACATGTCTAAGACGATACTGCATAATATGCTTTACATGTCTAAGACGATAACATGAAAAATAATGTTGTGCAAACATCACATGTCTAAGATGATATTGTATAATAAGCTTATATGTTTTTTTTTTTTTTTTTTTTTTTTTTTTTTTGAACGGCAAAATTTATTAGAATAAAATACTAGCAAGAAGCTAGGACATTACAAGACACAAGGTGAGGATTTTTTTAACCAATCCACCCAACTAAACGTAACTTTACATCTATAACGACACCAAAAAAAAGACGAGAGCACTAGATCATCAAATATATTCGCCTTGGAAGAAGGAACAACGCCAAAAATCTTCTTATTCCGGAAACCCCAAATTAACCACCATAGACCATAACACACCCCTTCTAATAATCTTTTATGCTTAGAAGGCAGCNTTTTATTATAAAATTATGAAACTGAGAGTACATAACATAAAGTGATTAAAAACAAAAAGTATGGAACAAAAGATGATAAAAAAAAAATAAATAAATAAGAGATTTGTCTTATACTATTAATAGATGGGGTAAAAGGTAACTCACAAAAGATAGGTTGAGGTATCCATAACAACACCATTGTACTTCAAAAATTACACCACCCAGATTTACATACTTTTTCACCTTTCATCTTAAAACTACAAAAATTACATCACCCATCATTGTACTCGACACTTTGTAACTGACCGGTCATTTAATCGTTAATCCGTCAGTTAAACATCATTAAGTAGTCATGCACAGGTCATGTGAGGGGCATTTTTGTCATTTTAAACATTATCTTCGACCTCCCATTTATTTTTATTTTTGTTATTCTTTTTAGTTTGAATTCAATACCATTTTATATTTTTATATACTCCCCATCAAATATAAGCCCACCACAAATACATTATATAATTCATCATCACAACTACTTAAAATCAATTAAATTCTTTTTTTTTGAACGGCGAAATTTATTAGAAGAAAACACTAGCAAGAAGCTAGAACATTACAAGGACACAAGGTGAGGATTTTTTAACCAATCCACCCAACTAAACGTACCTTTACATCTATAACGACACCAAAAAAAAGACGAGAGCACTAAATCATCAAATATATTCGCCTTGGAAGAAGGAACAACGCCAAAAATCTTCTTATTCCGGAAACCCCAAATGAACCACCATAGACCATAACACACCCCTTCTAATAATCTTTTATGCTTAGAAGGCAGCTGCAAATTAGTTATCCAAGAAATCCACTCATCAAAAGAATCAAGCTCCATATAACTCACATCCCACCAAGTACAAACCCTCCGAAAAATAGCTCTAACAACACTACAATTAAAGAACAAATGTTTCGAAGACTCAACACCCGTCTCGCATAGAGGACATAGAATAGAAGGGATATCTATACCTCTACGTGAAATGTTCCAACGAGTCGGTAAACCATCTATACGCACCTTCCAAGCGTGAACGTTGACTTTAATAGGCACTTCTTTAATCCATCTTGTTTTGGAAGAAATATCTGGTAATTTATTATTGTCAATATACCTTCGCGTCGAAGCAACTGAAAATTCTCCCGACCCATTTAAATCCCACGACCACCTATCCTCCGAAGGACTTAACAGCACTCCCTCCAAACTGGCCAAAAAATGATCCCACTGTTCGGATTCAATGCCACTGCGCGGCATCCTACGTAAAGAGGAAGATAAAGAAGTCTGTGCAAATTTAGATGCTACCGAAATGTGTTTGTTAAAGAGGAAGATAAATAAGCTTATATGCTTTACGTGTTGTGCGTTGGTGATATGCGCATCAAAAACAATGTTATGCAAATTACTTTTCCTCATAAAAAGTAAATTGCGAACGATTTTGCATCATCAATGCAATCTAAATAAAAAAAATTAAATTAAATTAAA
This sequence comes from Artemisia annua, assembly GCA_014162995.1. Classification (NCBI taxonomy): domain Eukaryota; kingdom Viridiplantae; phylum Streptophyta; class Magnoliopsida; order Asterales; family Asteraceae; genus Artemisia; species Artemisia annua. The sequence goes on along the minus strand of LBNU01035760.1, from coordinate 51,088 downwards.
ATTAAAAAATAAATAAATAAATTAAAAAAACAACACAAATTTCTATATACTCGATGTTCTAAAATCAGGGTTAACTCGCTAGTTAAACCGAGAATCAATTGAGTCACCGAAAAACAGTTTTGGCAAAAGACGTATCAAACATTGAAAACTCGACCGAGTCAGCTAAAAAGGCTGGTTTTCAAAACATCATATATACTTGGAGAATATAACACAAATTTATGTACACTCGATGTTCTAAAACCATAGTTGGTTAAACCGAAAACTAGTTCGAGCATGAGAAAATAGTTTTGGACAAAAGAATAACAATAGAAACTTGACCGAGGCAAGTAAAAGCCGATATTTAAAACATTTTAAGATTGGACATATAAAAAGCGTGTTGAATTCCAACCCATAACTTGTTTTTCTCAAAATGTTTTGAGCTAAAAAAATGTAAGAATTAAAAAATAGTACACTAACTTTACACATACCGAACTTCCAAACCATCAAAAACATTTCATCTTCTTCAAAACATTAATAAAATCCATCCAGTGGGCGCCCCCTTTACTTCACCCATTGACCCGACCCGTTCAACTACCCAATTTAAACCCTTCCACACAACAACCAATCCCCAAAAAGGGGTTTAAAATAAAAAAGGAAGATGGGTTTTCGGGTTTTACTCATGTTTAATTTGCTATTAATATTGTTCTTGAGTAATTTATCAATAAAGGCTTCATCTTTACGCAAAATGTAAGCCCAATTTCTTTTTCTTTTTTTACTTAATTATAATTATTATGATGAAATAGTAATTGGGTATTAATCTTTTTTATGATNATATGTGATGTACATAGTCTAAAATGGAAAGCCGGGGCGTTTTAGGGAATAAATGATTTCGGATTTCTCTTGAACGTTTTGCTACTTTTCAAAGTTAGTAAGGAGAGGTTTTGAAATTATTTACCCTTAAGGCGTTTGACTTAATTATGATGATGATGAAATAGTAATTGGGTATTAATCTTTTTTATGATATCTTCAGACGTGAATCAGTGATCAGATTACCAAATGGTGATTCATATGGACACCCTTTTGATCCTACCAGAGTCACCCAGATTTCTTGGCATCCTAGGTTTATGTTTTTCTCTTTTTTAAGATTCTTGTTTTTTGTGTTATTATGTTTAAAGAATTATTATTAATACTTATCAAGTGTTGTTAGTTAAGAATGTGTAATTTTGTGTGTGTGTGCAGGGCTTTTTTGTATAGGAACTTTTTGACAGATCAAGAGTGTGATCATTTTATTCAATTGGTATGTATATATGCTTACCATTTTGTATTTAGTTATTGTTTTTAATGGCTTATAAGTTAAATGCACAATGGTGTTTGTATTCTTATTATTAAAAAAAAAAATTAAAAAATGGAGGGTGTACGGTATTTAGGATTGCTTATCTTTTTGTGCTTAAAAATAAGCAATTCGATAAAAAGTGTTTGGATTTGCTTATTTATTAAAATTACATACAACAAGACCAAAAAAAATATATTAAAGATTTGGAATTTTTTAATCTAGTCCTACTATAATGGGTTTCGGGTTAGATATGATGTTAAAAAAGCACTTTTGAACTTGTTTAGAAGCAGTTAAGCAGAAAAAAAAAAATAAGCAATCCTAAACACCCTCTTGGTAATCTGGTATGGGGTGTTTGGATGTGCAATTTGAATGTGTTATTTGATATAGAAATAGAAGAATTGGGTAGTTAGATTATATGAAAGGTGGTGCTTTAGATGTTGTTTTCATATGCTTGTTGAAGTTGAATCGATTGTTTCTTATTGTGCGGAGTGTATGGCAATTTCTGATTATCGAAATGAATAATATAAGTAGCTTCACTCTGCCTCTTTGGTTATGTTAGTAGCAAGTTGATTGAAACCGCTTATCTGACCATCAAATGTTTGGATCATCAAGTAGAAGTTGGTTATTCGAGTGTTAGAACTTAGAAACTATTTATTGTGAGTTTAGTATTAATCTCAAACTACCTGCTTTATCTAGCTGATTTTTAATTAATGTACGAAGAACATGAAGAGTTTATGTATGACATTTATGTGTACTAACGTTTTGATGGGTTTGCTAATTCAATATGAATTTCGGTGATCAGGCAAAGGATAAGCTGGAAAAATCAATGGTTGCAGACAATGAATCTGGTAAGAGTATAGAAAGTGAGGTCCGAACAAGCTCTGGCATGTTTCTTAATAAAGCTCAGGTCAGCTGAAATCCTCTTTAGTACCTTTATTTATACATGTAAACATATCTTTTCATATTATATTTGCATGCTTAATTCACCATGTGCACTCCTGTGTAGTTAGTTATCATCGTCTGCAGTTTACTGGCATTAGGCTATAGTACAAATTTTGGCTGGATCAAGTCTCATAGTCTCATCTTAGATGTAAATTTTATAGCTTGAATTGTGTAATTTGAGACAATCTTGGCAGTGTTAGAACTTAAAGACAACTAATTCATTTGGATCTCTATGTAAATGTATCATTTTCATCCTTTTTTGAAATTCAATAATTTGTTTTATTTTGTGTATGAATCCATTATTGAGATATTTGTTTGGTTTCTAAGATAGAACTTGGGACCATTTTCTGTATTAAATCTATCTTAAAGAGTGTTTTGGAAGTGCCTTGTAAAAATAGTTATTGCTATATGAAGAATCAGTACCAAAAATTGAAATTACAAGGTGCTTAAGGTTAAGGAATTTCACATTTACCACGATATAACTTTCTTCAGTAATTAGTTTCTCATATTTAATCTTTTTGAGTAGGCATAGTTAGAATCAGAGTAAATTATTGTAACACCAAACGAATTATTGCTACTAATTAGCTTAGATGCACAATTGCACATTCAAGCACACCCTCTTAGTCCTTGGTCATAGATTTTAAGGTAGAAGATTTCATTTCTAGTATTATAAGTTGGTAACTGTTCTTTAGAGATGGATTGTAAAGTGAACTACAAAGATTTCATTTTGAGGTTATTTAAAATATGAAATTATGGTTTGCTTATTATCATGTAATGGATCTTTGAAGGATGAAGTAGTTGCTGGTGTTGAAGCAAGGATTTCTGCCTGGACGTTTCTTCCTGTTGAAAATGGAGAGTCGATGCAAATCTTGCATTATGAAAATGGTCAAAAATACGAGCCACACTGGGATTACTTCCATGATAAGGCCAACCAAGCATTGGGGGGTCACAGGATTGCCACCGTACTTATGTACTTGTCTAATGTACAGAAGGGTGGGGAGACTGTTTTTCCTGAGTCTGAGGTATCTTTTTTCGTGAATTTAATGGACCATAGTCAGTGGCACGGAGTATGGTTTTCTATGTTGTATGTTTTACTTTGTTTGTTTATGCTCTTTTTTTTGCAATGTTTGCAGATAAAAGAATCTCAACCAAAAGCTAATGAAGATTGGTCTGAGTGTGCTAAAAAAGGTTATGCAGGTATGTTCATCTAGTTCATAGAAATTGCAGTTTTAAACACAACATATTTTGAACTTAAGTTTGAAATTAATATGTTTCTCTTCGCTATCTTGCCCAATAAAATTTTACAGTGTTTGGCTCAACACATAATATGTCGAAATTGATTGATTATTTGACAAATATTTTACTATTTTTTTAATACAAACAAAAAGAAGAAACCGCGTGGAACCTGTATCTCAATTTATTTACTACGGTTCAAGTTAACGAAAGTCGATCAAGTGGAGACACATAATACGACAAAAGTTGATTCTTGAGGACCACCAATCTCTATTCATAATTGCTATTTCTTGTAACCGAATAGGTCTTTATATGCAAAAATGGTTCAATTAAAACAAAAAAGGGGTTAGCAATAGTAAAACTACCCCTGAACTTTTATCATTATGACGGTGGTTTGTTTAACTTTTTTTATGTTTGATGTAACCAACCAAAGTTTCATTGCTGCATTTGATCAAGTCCTTCTTTGTGGTTTGTTCCGTAATCCCTAAAACTTTTTTTTGTAGTCACAGACAAAAAATGGCCCGGTTAAAGTTAAGAGACTAAACCATGCTAGTAAAGAGTTCAAGGGTTAAACCACCAATGTATTTAGAATTTAGTGGTTTTACAATTTTGCCATTCTCAAAGCAAAGGATTTATTCTAGACACTGTCAAACCAAATATGCCCGAATCTTTCTTGATTGGATGACAATATGACTTGTGAATTTGCAGTGAAACCAAAGAAGGGTGATGCATTGCTGTTCTTTAGCCTCCATCCAAACGCGACAACTGATGTATTGAGCTTGCATGGGAGCTGCCCGGTCATAGAAGGCGAGAAGTGGTCTGCAACCAAATGGATTCATGTCAGGAACTTTGACAAACCAGATGACACAAGTGACGAATGCAAAGATGAAAATGTTAACTGCGCAACATGGGCTGCTAGTGGTGAATGCATAAAGAATCCTGTCTATATGGTCGGGTCTGCTGAAGGTCTGGGTTATTGTAGGAAGAGTTGCAAAGTGTGTTAGTATGAAAACACGCTTTCCGTCTCTATTTACAGAGTTTATTATGAGTATTTGTTTTCATATCCGAATTATCATACAAAAATTTGGGTATAAATGGAGTCAGCTGTATGTATTCTAAGTTAGGGTACAGAGAAAAGATTATATAAATTGGACCTTTTTACAAAGGGAAAGTATAAATGCCGATAACTTAATCTTGTCCCTCTTTCATCTAGCTATCCAGCTTCCTATCTTTGAAAACGGTAGCATTTTTGTAATAAGTGTTTCTTGGCAAATATTCTCGGGTGACATTCAACTCATTTATGAGAAAATGGATCAATTTAGGTTTTAAGTTTTTTGCAAAATGGTTTAGATGAATGCAAAAAGTGTTGAAGGGTATGTGCTGTTGACTTAGGATCAAATGAGGAGATATTTTAAAATGAGAAGGATGAGAAATAACTATAACCACACATTAGAGATGCATCGACTTGATTTAAATGCATCCCTAATCTTTTAGATGCACCATAATACATTTTCTAGCAAAAAAATTAGATGCATATACATATATTAGATGCATTGCATCAAGTTAGGTGAATACTATGTATTTTTCGTCTACTGCGAGTCAAATTTGTTGCTAGTACTACTTTGCATCTTGTTCACTTCAAAATCATTTTCGAAACTAATTGGGATGCATCTAAATGAATAAAGGTGCATCTAATTCAAGTCGATGCATCTCAAATATGTGGTTATAGTTTTTTCTCATCCTTCTCATTTTAAGTTTTCTTCTCACTGGATCCATACCCATGTGCTGTTATCAAATAATAATAATAATAATAAAAAAAAAAAAAAAAAAACCGTTTATGTTAAACGGTTTTTTTTTTTATTTTTTTTTATTTTTTTTTTTATTTTTTTTATTTTTATTTTTATTTTTATTTTTAATTTTTTTTTTATTATTATTTTTATTTATTTATTTATTTATTTATTTTTTTTACAATATTAATGATGCTTAGTATCTTTTTAACAAGTGTTGGCTAACTTGACTCGGCCAGTTTTGGTCCGTCCTGTAATTTTCCTGTTTTGATTCAAACCCATTCTCGGCTGTTAGCAGAAGGTCATTTTGGCACTATAGGCAAAATCAAAAGTGAAATGTAGGCTGTCATGCTGACCTAATTAAATCGTTGAAGCTCACTTTTATTTTTTCATTTCATTGCCAGTCACACAAAGCACCTGTTCAGTTTTTTGAATCTTTAACAAAGTAATAAACAGTACTATATGAATTTTATTACACCAGATGCAAGTCATTATTATTTTTTATTTTTTGGATTTGATTTTGTGGAGCATTCATATAGTCATGCAAGAGGAGCCAAGTACATGAGGGAGAGAGAGAGTTTCTGTTATTTTTTCATGTAATTGTTAAGGCTGAATGAAGAGATCATGCATGCCATATGTTCATATATGGAGCCAATCATACATGCTTTTGTTGCCTTGGCACTTGTTAAATGTACCCTCACACACCCATTATATGATAGCTTCAAATATTGCATCAGCAATTCACCATCACTAACCACCTGTTCCCTTCTAGTGTGTATTTGCGTATGTGTGTGTGTGATTTAAATTACTATCGATATGGGGAGATGACCTCCTTGTTGTGATAAATTACATGTCAAGAAAGGACAGTGGACAGCCGAAGAAGATGAAAAGATTCTTGCATATGTGGCGAGTCATGGTATTGGTAATTGGACATTGGTTCCACAAAAAGCAGGTCATTTCATTTTTCACTGCAATACTTCAACCTTGACCATTGTTAATCGTCATATTGACTTGTACTATTTACATTTATACTTTTATATAGGTCTTAATAGAAGCGGGAAAAGTTGTAGGTTGCGATGGACGAACTATCTAAGGCCTGATTTCACCCCTGTTGAAGAAGATCTCATTTTGAGGTACCATCAAGCTATAGGTAGTAGGTAAGTTTACTGTCTCTTTTCTTGTTCATTTTACTCAAACTTAAGACTAGATTGGACAATTTCAACTCATTTATATAGCAGTGAGTCAGCTTGTTGTTAAAATTTAAAGCTAATGGATCAAACGGGTCAAATATGAGCTAGATGTGGAGCGGCTCAAAAGGGCTGGTGACATTCTCAAGTATCTGGAACCTAACGAAAATAGATTATGTATTTTGAAACTTTTTGCCAGCATATTTCAGCACAAATATCAGTTTGTAAAATATAAAACATAAAAATGTTAATATATCACTGCGATCCAAAGTGACCCGTCTTTGTTTCTGAACAAAATGATTGGATTTCATAAAAATTACAGTTATGATTTTAAACTATCAACTTTTCTCTTTGTTGCATAAAAACAAGTTTTTTGTGTGTGTACTTTAGGTGGTCCTTGATAGCAAAGCAGCTACCAGGAAGAACAAAAACGGATGTGAAGAATCACTGGAACACAAAAGTGACAAAACTTAAGAAGAAGCTTTATAAGATGGGAATCGATCCAATCACCCGTAAACCTTTTGGTCAGCTTTCTAAGATGGGAATAAAACATGCATGCTTAGGCTTATAACTTTATAAGATGTTCAAACTAATAAGTCAGTGATTTTACTTTCAAATGTTATGTAACTTGCTATTGAGAAACGAGAATTCGAGATTTAAGTTAATCAATTAATGGATACAAGTGACGGTATGCACTAACTTCATTTCTACGGGATATAACACTTATAAACACGAGACATCTAAGGATGATAACTCCTGTATAATGTAAGTGTCGAGATGAGCAGTTTTATTGTATCTTATGGTTTGCTCTATCATCACTGATTATACTTATTCTGGTTTGCTATGAATTTCTGATAATAAACTTATTACTCAGCAATACCTTCCGTCCAAGTACCATAACCGGCTGTCAAACACCAATAAGAGTAAAGGGAGTGGTAACTTGAGTTAAGAAATAACGCACGCCACGTCAGCGCCACATCATCTCAACACCAAATAACATAACACCAAAAAACACCAGGAAATCATAACACCCAATAACACCAAAAAAGCAAATGAAAAAAACAAAGAAATGAAAACGGCGTTGGGGTAACATAACACAAAACAAATGGGGGAGTGATAACTTGGAACCAAGTTATGTTATAACTTGCGTTGCCACACCAACGTACGTTAAAACGCAAAGGCAACGCGAAGGGGTTGGAAATGGTGTTAACGTGCATAACTTGAGTTATGAGCGCCACATCACAATGTTTGCTGCCAACTAGATCAAAACGCCGTTAAGGCGTTATTACTCCGCATACTCTAAGAGTAAGAGGTACAAGCAATTTTGAAGTCATACTAGGTCTTGTTGACCATTGTCTCTGACTCAAAAATCCATGACAGCGTTATACAATGGCGGAGCTATTAAGGGACCGGGAAGGGTCCAGGCCCCCCTAGGCCTAAGCCCCTTAGTGTATTTTTTCGCAATTTCATGTGTTACTTTTTTTTTCCATCTCGGCCCTCCCATCTAATGTTCTTCCCGAAAAAAATTGTTTCGGCCCTCCTAAGAAATTTTTTCTAGCTCCGCCACTGGCGTTATATGAAACCAACTAGATACTTCTTTAGTCAGATCATACACGGGCTTGTCTTCAATTTTAGCTGATCAAAGATGCCAAATTAATAATCCTTGATATGATAGACTGTTACCTCATAAACCTAAAGTAGCATCTATGTAGACAATCTTGTTTAGCGTATTATTGGCTAGAACATATGGGAATTATTGAACTTACGATTCAAACTCTAGTCTTGTGGCAGAATTGCTGCACATTGTATATAGGTTAGTTCTTAATGTTTATCGAATAACAGACATTTGTCTCACGTACTTGACATTACTTGAAGTTTGCACAGTTCATTTGTATTAAACGAGTACAAAGTAGTGTACAAGTATTAAAACTCTTAAACACTGGTTTGATTAAAATTTAACTCTCTTAAAAACTTAAACACTGAGTGTTGCTATTTGACCAAAATACCCTTAAAATCAATAATCCACAACTCTCACATATTATACAAATGAACACACACACAAATTAATGATATTATACATCGTCGTTGTTATGCGAGGTATTATCTATATAGTAATATATGTAATCATTTATAGAATTTAACTAGTATTTGAAATTGGAACAAAGTAACAAGACTTGCTCATGTTTTACTATCTCTAATCTTATGCAAATTTATAAATAGTTTATTGCACGAATTGTTTTATCCTTTAAATAAACTAGACGAATACCCGTGCATAGCAACAAAGGTTCCTAGGGGCAGACAATTAACGATATGCAGTATTGTGGTAAGTGTTTTGTATAACGTTCAAATTAGAACGTGAAAAGATTAAAATGTAATTGCAAACGTTTGTAACATGCAATAATTCAACTCAAGCAAAAATTCTTAACATATATCAAACAACATATAAAAATATTTAGTGAGACTGAAAAATAAAACATTACGTCAATTATGAGATACTAACTAACAATGCACATTACTCTTCGCGTAAAACTTCTTGGTAGACGACATTTGAGGTGTAGACTCCTCCTTGACCGAACTCTTTGACTGGCTTCACTAATACCTTTATAGAATTTAAAAATAACACGTTAATCTTCTTTATAGAAGTTTTAGAAAATGAACAAACTTGGCTTTTATAAGTATTGACAAAAAAAAGTGTAAAACAGTTAAGCAGGTTAGAGATAAGTGTTTAAAGGTTATTCATACACTATGAGTAAGTGATTGACCATTAAACTGAGACTATAAGTCATATAAAAGGAGTTGTCAACATGTTTCACTATTAGTAGTTTAAAGCCTGTGTAATATACGAGTTTTTCTAAGTAAATCTTGCACTATATGCTATTGTGACTACATCCCATGACAACTCATATAGTGCTATATTCTTCTCATTTTCGCCAAGTCTAATAAACTCTGTAGAATATAGCTTAATCCACAAAAGTTGTGAATTTGCTGGAACATCCTGATCTCGGGTGGCTTTTGGCACCGGCCATTGTACACATAAAAAGGGTTTTAAACGTGTTTCAGTATTCGTAGTTTAAGACAGCGAAGTGCTCTATTCTTTTTCTCGAAGTCTAATTATGTAAAAGCAGCCTTCCTAATCATCTTTTTACAATATTAATGATGCTTGGTATCTTTTCAACAAGTATTGGTGGCTAACTTGACTCGGTCAGTTTTGGTCAGTCCTGTAATTTTCTTGTTTTGATTCAAACCCATTCTCAGTTGTTAGCAGAAGGTCATTTTGGCAACTATAGGCAAAATCAAAAGTGAACTGTAGGCTGTCACGCTGACCTAATTGAATCGTTGAAGCTCACTTTTATTTTTTCATTTCATTGCCAGTCACACAAAGCACCTGTTCAGTTTTTTGAATCTTTAACAAAGTAATAAACAGTACTATATGAATNGATCAAATGAGAAGAAAATGAGAAAGAAATTTTAAAATGAGAAGGATGAGAAATAACTATAACCACACATTAGAGATGCATCGACTTGATTTAAATGCATCCCTAATCTTTTAGATGCACCATAATACATTTTCTAGCAAAAAATTAGATGCATATACATATATTAGATGCATTGCATCAAGTTAGGTGAATACTATGTATTTTTCGTCTACTGCGAGTTAAATTTGTTGCTGGTACTACTTTGCATCTTGTTCACTTCAAAATCATTTTCGAAACTAATTGGGATGCATCTAAATGAATAAAGATGCATCTAATTCAAGTCGATGCATATCAAATATGTGGTTATAGTTATTTCTCATCCTTCTCATTTTAAGTTTTCTTCTCATTGGATCCATATGTGCTGTTATCAAATAATAATAATAATAATAATAATAATAATAATAATAATAATAATAATAATAAAAAAAACCGTTTATGTAAAACGAGTCTTCCTATTTTTTTTATTTTTTATTTTTTTTTTAAATTTTTATTATTATTATTATTTTTATTTTTTTATTTATTTATTTATTTTTTTTTTACAATATTAATGATGCTTAGTATCTTTTTAACAAGTGTTGGCTAACTTGACTCGGCCAGTTTTGGTCCGTCCTGTAATTTTCCTGTTTTGATTCAAACCCATTCTCGGCTGTTAGCAGAAGGTCATTTTGGCACTATAGGCAAAATCAAAAGTGAAATGTAGGCTGTCATGCTGACCTAATTAAATCGTTGAAGCTCACTTTTATTTTTTCATTTCATTGCCAGTCACACAAAGCACCTGTTCAGTTTTTTGAATCTTTAACAAAGTAATAAACAGTACTATATGAATTTTATTGCACCAGATGCAAGTCATTATTATTTTTTATTTTTTGGATTTGATTTTGTGGAGCATTCATATAGTCATGCAAGAGGAGCCAAGTACATGAGGGAGAGAGAGAGTTTCTGTTATTTTTTCATGTAATTGTTAAGGCTGAATGAAGAGATCATGCATGCCATATGTTCATATATGGAGCCAATCATACATGCTTTTGTTGCCTTGGCACTTGTTAAATGTACCCTCACACACCCATTATATGATAGCTTCAAATATTGCATCACCAATTCACCATCACTAACCATCTCTTCCCTTCTAGTGTGTATTTGCCTATGCGTGATTTAAATTACTAATCGATATGGGGAGACGACCTCCTTGTTGTGATAAATTATATGTCAAGAAAGGACCGTGGACAGCTGAAGAAGATGAAAAGATTCTTGCATATGTGGCGAGTCATGGTATTGGTAATTGGACATTGGTTCCACAAAAAGCAGGTCATTTCATTTTTCACAACAATACTTCTACCTTGACCATTGTTAATCATCATATTGACTTGTACTCTTTACATTTATACTTTTATAGGTCTTAATAGAAGCGGGAAAAGTTGTAGGTTGCGATGGACAAACTATCTAAGGCCTGATCTGAGGCCTTTCACCCTTGTTGAAGAAGAACTCATTTTGAGGTACCATAAAGCTATAGGTAGTAGGTAAGTTTACTCTCCCTTTTCTTGTTTATTGTACTCAAACTTAAGACTAGATTGGACAATTTCAACTCATTTATATAGCAGTGACTCGGCTTTTTGTTAAAATTTAATGCTAATGGATCAAACGGGTCAAATAAGTGCTAGATGTGGAGCGGCTCAACAGGGCTGGTGACATTGTCAAGTATCTGGAACCTAACGAAAATAGATTATGTATTTTAAAATTTTTGCCAGCATATTTAGCACAGATATCAGTTTGTGAAATATAACACATAAAAATGTTGATATATCACTGCGATCCAAAGTGACCCGTCTTTGTTTCTGAACAAAATGATTGGGTTTCATAAAAATTACAGTTACGATTTTCAACTATCAACTTTTTTCTTTGTTGCATAAAAGCAAGTTTTTTGTGTGTGTACTTTTAGGTGGTCCTTGATAGCAATGCAGCTACCCGGAAGATCAGACAAAGATGTGCAGAATCACTGGAACACAAAACTTAAGAAGAAGCTTTCTAAGATGGGAATCGATCCAATCACCCATGAGCCCATGCTAAAGTTGTAAACAATTGTTGACAAAATCTATCACATGAAACTAAAATGAAAATCCAGTACCCAAATAAAATGTCCAAATAGAACATGCATGCTGAGGCTTATAACTTTATAAGATGTTCAAACTAATAAGTCAATGATTTTACTTTTAAATGTTATGTAACTTGCTATTGAGAAATGAGAATTCATGATTTAAGTTAATCAGTTAATGGATACAAGTGACGGTATGCACTAACTTCATTTCTACAGGATATAACACTTAAAAACAGGGAAGACATCTAAGGCTTATAACACCTGTATAATGTAAGTGTCGACATGAGCAGTTTTATTGTATCTTATGGTTTGCTCTATCATCACTGATGGTTTGCTATGAATTTCTAATAATAGACTTATTCTGGTTGCTATGAATTTCTGATAATAAACTTATTACTCAGCAATACCTTCCGTCCAAGTACCATAACCGGCTGTCAAACACCAATAAGAGTATAAGACGTACAAGCAATTTTGAGGTTGTACTTGGTCTTGTTGACCATTAATTGTATCTGACTCAAAAAGTCATGACAGCGTTATATGAAACCAACTAGATACTTCTTTAGTCAGATCATACATGGGCTTGTCTTCAGTTTTAGCTGATCAAAGATGCCAAATTAATAATCTTTGATATGATAGACTGTTACCTCATAAACCTAAAGTAGCATCTATGTAGACAATCTTGTTTAGCGTATTATTGGCTAGAACATATGGGAATTATTCAACTTACGATTCAAACTCTAGTCTTGTGGCAGAAGTGCTGCAAATTGTATATAGGTTAGTTCTTAATGTTTATCGAATAACAGACATTTGTCTCATGTACTTGACATTACTTGAAGTTTGCACAGTTCATTTGTATTAAACGAGTACAAAGTAGTGTACAAGTATTAAAACTCTTAAACACTGGTTTGATTAAAATTTAACTCTCTTAAAAACTTAAACACTGAGTGTTGCTATTTGACCAAAATACCCTTAAAATCAATAATCCACAACTCTCACATATTATACAAATGAACACACACACAAATTAATGATATTATACATCGTCGTTGTTATGCGAGGTATTATCTATATAGTAATATATGTAATCATTTATAGAATTTAACTAGTATTTGAAATTGGAACAAGTTTAAAGTAACGAGACTTGCTCATGTTTTACTATTTCTAATCTTATGCAAATTTATAAATAATTTATTGCACGAATTGTTTTATGCTTTAAATAAACTAGGCGAGTACCCCGTGCATTGCAACGGAGGTTCCTAGCGGCAGACAATTAACGATATGCGATATTGTGGTAAGTGTTTAGTATAACGTTTAAAATAGAATGTGAAAAGATCAAAATGTAATTGCAAACGGTTGTTACATTCAATAATTCAACTCAAGTAAAAATTCTTAACATGTATCAAACAACATATAAAAATATGTGAAAACTATCAGATCTATCAAAAATCACAACCACAACACAAGATCTCACCCAACCAACCACCCCTTGATGAATACTTTTATTAACGGACAATACAAGAAGATGAGTCCACAACTGTGTGCTCACCAAACAGAATACAAAAGAAAGGAAGTTGTCCCCTTCAGAAGGATCCAACTTATCTCACTACAAGAATCAAATACAATATACCTCACTACAACACTCATAAACTAAGACAATGATCAAGATGATCACAAGATGAATACCAGACTAAGAAAAATATTGAGAGAGAAAAGTAAACCCTAATTTGTGATTGAGAAGACGAATCATGAGAGAGAAGCTGGGGTCTTGAGCTTATATAGTGCCAAGTTCCACTTCAGCCCTTCAAGTATAAAATCCTGCCAAATAGAGCTAAATTATCAAACTATAAGAAATAAGTACAGGAATAGTCCCTGTACTTATAAACCATGAGAATGACACTAAAAGCTACAATATCCAACACCCCCTCTCAGTCTCATGGCTTAAACATGTCCACAAGACCAAGTTTCTCACAAAACCACTTATGTTGAGTTATACTCAACCCTTTTGTAAAACCATCTGCAATGTTATAAGCAGAAGCAACCTTTACAGTTTTAATCACACCAGAAGAGACTTTCTCTCTTACCAAATGAAGATCAATTTCAAAATGCTTAGTTTTTTCATGAAAAAAGGATTAGCAGCTATTTGAATGGCTGAGCTACTATCACAAAACAAGTTAACTTGTAACAAGCCCTCAATATCTAGATCTTTTAAAACTTTATTTATCCAAATAATTTCACAAGTAGCACATGCAAGACATCTGTACTCTGCTTCAGCAGAAGATCTAGATATAGTTGCTTGTTTTTTACTTTTCCATGAAACAAGATTATTGCAGAAATAGACACAATAACCAGAAACAGACTTTCTAGTTTTTAAACACTTTGCCCAGTCTGCATCTGAAAAAGCATGCAAACTGAACCTTTTTCCTTTATTAAACTGAATACCAGTACCTGGACCTTGTTTAAGATACCTTAAAACTCTTAAACCTGCATTAAAATGAGACTGCAAAGGAGCATGCATATGTTGACTCACACAATGCACAACATAAGCAATATCAGGTCTAGTAACAGAAAGATATATCAATTTTCCAACCAATTTATGATATTCAGTCAAATTTGTGATAAACTTATCACCATTAGTCTCAACATGATTCAAAACTACATTCTGCTGCAAAGGTGTAGCAGCAGGCTTACAAGCCAACAAACCATACTCACTTAAAAGTTCAAGACAATACTTTCTTTGAGTTAAACAAACTCCATTTTCATTCTCAAGAACTTCAATACCTAAGAAGTACTTAAGAATTCCAAGATCTTTAATCATGAATTTAGAATTTAAAAACTGTTTAAAATTTTCAATTTCATGTTTATTATTCCCAGTAATGACCATATCATCAACATAAACAAGTAAAGCCATAAACACATCTTTATCATGTTTAACATACAAAGAATAGTCATTTTTACTTTGAATAAAACCATGATCAATCAAAACAGTAGTTAATTTCTCATTTCATTGTCTAGGAGCTTGTTTAAGACCATACAAAGACTTAATAAGTCTACACACTTTAGTTTCATCTTTATCATAATAACCAGGTGGCAATTTCATATAAACTTCCNAAACCATCTGTAATGTTATAAGCAGAAGCAACCTTTACAGTTTTAATCACACCAGAAGAGACTTTCTCTCTTACCAAATGAAGATCAATTTCAAAATGCTTAGTTTTTTCATGAAAAAAGGATTAGCAGCTATTTGAATGGCTGAGCTACTATCACAAAACAAGTTAACTTGTAACAAGCCCTCAATATCTAGATCTTTTAAAACTTTTTATCCAAATAATTTCACAAGTAGCACATGCAAGACATCTGTACTCTGCTTCAGCAGAAGATCTAGATATAGTTGCTTGTTTTTTACTTTTTCATGAAACAAGATTATTGCAGAAATAGACACAATAACCAGAATCAGACTTTCTAGTTTTTAAACACTTTGCCCAGTCTGCATATGAAAAAGCATGCAAACTGAACCTTTTTCCTTTATTAAACTGAATACCAGTACCTGGACCTTGTTTAAGATACCTTAAAACTCTTAAACCTGCATTAAAATGAGACTGCAAAGGAGCATGCATATGTTGACTCACGCAATGCACAGCATAAGCAATATCAGGTCTAGTAACAGAAAGATATATCAATTTTCCAACCAATTTATGATATTCAGTCAAATTTGTGATAAACTTATCACCATTAGTCTCAACATGATTCAAAACTACATTCTGCTGCAAAGGTGTAGCAGCAGGCTTACAAGCCAACAAACCATACTCACTTAAAAGTTCAAGACAATACTTTCTTTGAGTTAAACAAACTCCATTTTCATTCTCAAGAACTTCAATACCTAAGAAGTACTTAAGAATTCCAAGATCTTTAATCATGAATTTAGAATTTAAAAACTGTTTAAAATTTTCAATTTCATGTTTATTATTCCTAGTAATGACCATATCATCAACATAAACAAGTAAAGCCATAAACACATCTTTATCATGTTTAACATACAAAGAATAGTCATTTTTACTTTGAATAAAACCATGATCAATCAAAACAGTAGTTAATTTCTCATTCCATTGTCTAGGAGCTTGTTTAAGACCATACAAAGACTTAATAAGGCTACACACTTTAGTTTCATCTTTATCATAATAACCAGGTGGCAATTTCATATAAACTTCCTCATTTAGATCACCATATAAGAAAGCATTATTCACATCAAGTTGAAAAAGAGGAATTAGACATCTAACATAATGGTTGGCCTCACCATTTTGATTTTGTGAACTTGTGCCCTCAGAGGTGACACCATTTTCTCCCATTTGGGTTGCAATGGTAACTGCTTCATCCTCAACTGTGATTTCACAGTCATCAGAAGCAGCCCTCCTATTACCTTCCACATTAGGAGGATCCCCCTCTTCATCATTGGGACTTTGAGAACCCTTGATGTCAAAAAAACTTAAATTTTCAGTATCAGTTCCAACAAAATCATTTTGACTCAGACTATTTCTATCACAAGACTGCATTTTAAATGGAAAGATAGTTTCATAAAACCTAACATCTCATGAAAACAAGACAGTTTTCTTATCAAGACTATACAACTTATAAGCTTTTTTCTCAGTAGAAAAACCAAGTAAGACACATTTTTCAGACCTGGAACTGAACTTATCAGAATTATTCAAACATTTGCATAACACAGACATCCAAAAGCTCTCACATGAGAGAGATCAGGGTCCTTACCATACACTATTCTATAAGGGGAAGCACCAGACAAGACAGAGGAGGGAAGCCTGTTAATCAAATAGACAGCAGTTAAAACACATTCAGGCCACATAGACAGAGGTATCACCCCCTGAAACATAAGACTCCTAGCAACATTTAAAAGGTGTCTATGTTTCCTTTCAGCAATCCCATTTTGCTGAGGAGTGTAAGAACAAGAAGTTTGATGAATAATACCAAGATTTTGAAACAATGTAGACATTTTATTATTCACAAACTCTGTACCATTATCAGATCTGATAATTTTTATTCTTTTCTCAAATTGAGTAAAGATGAGTTTGATAAAACTTTCAAGATATTCATAAACTTCCAGTTTAGACTTAAGTAAGTAAACCCAAACAGCCCTACTAAAGTCATCAACAATAGTAAGAAAGTATCTAAACCCATCTCTACTAGTAACCCTATAAGGCCCCCAAACATCACAATGAATCAAATCACCAACATTAACAGACTTATGGTCACTTAAAGGAAAGGGTTCTCTAGTCTGCTTAGCCCTATGACAAATATCACAAGGTGCAGAAAGATCACCATTTTTAAAACCAATAGTTTTTTGCAAAATAGTCATAACCTGATCAGCAGGGTGACCAAGTCTACAATGCCACATATCTCTAGACACATGACAAACAAAACTAGAGTTGCACAGACCAGAAACATACTCACCATGAGTATTTCCATCAAACAGATATAGACCAGCAGACTGACTACCAGTCCCCACAATTTTTCCCAGATTCAAATCCTGAATATAACATTTATGTTCATCAAAACCAACAAAAAACTTGCTATCTTTAATCATTTTATTAACAGAAAGCAAACTAACATTATATTCAGGCACAACAAGAACATCAAATAAGACAACATGATTAGTCAACTTGAGATTACCAACAGCAACAACCTTGGCCATGGTGCCATTAGGGTGACCAACAGTTAACATAAGACTAGACACATCAATCACATTAAACATATTTTTAGTAGAATCAGTCATATGTTGATTAGCCCCACTATCAATAATCCATCCCAAAGTGACATTATACCCAGAAAAACCAGTTTTAGCACAGATTTTTTTTTCAAAATTCAAGTTGAAAAACACATTGTGATTATAAAAACTTGGTTTAATACCTGCCATATTAGCAGAAGCACCCACAGCAGGCTTCTCATTAATCAAACTCAGAAGTTTCAACATCTGCTCATTGGTGAAAGAACAAGACAAAGAACCAGAAGAAGTAGATGGCAAATTTTGATTTAACTCACAATTAGCATTAAACTTTTTATTAGAATTATTAGCACCAGTTTGTCTAGTCAAGTTTGGATTCCTTTTAAAACCAGGGAGATATCCATTTAGCTCAAAACATCTATCAATAGTGTGACCAATCAAACCACAGTGTTTACAGAGCAAATTGGGATTAGGTCCTCTATTGTTATTGTTATTAGAATTAGTGTTGCCCTTTTTGTTATTACTATTAAAGTAAGTATTAGAATTATTGCTATTATTAGCATTAGTCTTAACAGTAAAAGCAGCAGGCACACTTTTAGCAGACAAAGGCCCAGAAGAAAGACCCTTATGAGACTCCTCTCTAGAAACTACAGCAAAAGCATCCTTGACATTAGGCAAAGGATCTCTAGTAAGCAAATTACTCCTAACATTTTGATACACATCATTTAATCCCATAAGAAACTGCATAAGTCTAACAAGTTGATTGTGCTTAAGAGTATCCTCTTGAGCAGCACAAGTACAAGCAGGCAATAAGGTCAAGATATCAAACTCTCTCCAAAGGGAGTTAAGTTTGTGATAATATTCAAGAACAGACAATTCACCTTGTTTTAACTCATGTATCTTATGTGCAAGATTAAAAATAACAGAACCATCCATCTTGTCATAGGTTTCTTTTAACTCATCCCAAACCTCAAAAGCAATCTCAGAAAAGACTTGCCCTAGGTATAACTCTTGGGATAGAGATCCAAGAATCCATCCTAACACAACAGCATTGCACCTTTCCCATTGCTGAGAAAGAGGAACACTGGTGACAGGTTTAACACAAGAACCATCAACAAATCCCATTTTATTTTTACCCTTAAGAGCAATTTTCATAGCAGTAGACTACATTTTATAATTCTCAGAACCAGTCAACTTAATACTAATCAAAGCCACATTAGAGTTATCATTAGCATGTAAATACAATGGATTACCAGCATCCAAACTACTAATAAGAACCTCAGTCATGATAGCAAGAACAAAAGAAACAATCAAGCAAATAAACCAGACAAGAAACAATAAACAAACAAAGAAACAGATATACCAAACAAATAACAGACCAACAACTCCAACAATCCCTGAACCTACTCTCCACCAATCTAAACAATAACAAAAAACTATAACTAATACTAAAAACTATACTATAACTCATACCCAATTCTATTGAGATACCAAGTCTCACACCTATCTGTGGGAAGAGCAGGTTTCCGTACTTCTCAAGGAAGCAGGTCAAGATGTTACCCACAGAGTTTGCAGTGTGACAAACTAAAGTACCCAGCGAATTAAAAGAGAGAAACAACCTTACAGTGATAAAGAAGATACGCAGCGGAATGAACAGATCACCAACACCCTTGATTCACTTAATCAAGAGTGTTAGTAACCAAGAATGAACCCCAATATCACCACAAGAACCTCCAGAATCAAGATCCCCAAATTGACAAATTAGGGTTTCAAAAAACCCTAACTGACAAATCCAAGAATCACCACAAACCAACGATTAACACCATGGCCGTTAAGAAAACAGCCTTAATCGAGCCCAATTGCTCTCCAAACAAGAAACCCCCAAAAATAGAGATCAAACCCCAGAAACCCTAATATCAAGAACCAACGAAGATCAAAGCCGTGGCTCTGATACCATGTGAAAACTATAAGATCTATCAAAAATCACAACCACAACACGAGATCTCACCCAGCCAACCACCCCTTGGTGAATACTTTTATTAACGAACAATACAAGAAGATGAGTCCACAACTGTGTGCTCATCGAACAGAATACAAAAGAAAGGAAGTTGTCCCCTTCAGAAGGATCCAACTTATCTCACTACAAGAATCAAATACAATATACCTCACTACAACACTCAGAAACTAAGACAATGATCAAGATGATCACAAGATGAATACCAGACTAAGAACAATATTGAGAGAGAAAAGTAAACCCTAATTTGTGATTGAGAAGACGAATCATGAGAGAGAAGCTGGGGTCTTGAGCTTATATAGTGCCAAGTTCCACTTCAGCCCTTCAAGTATAAAATCCTGCCAAATAGAGCTAAATTATCAAACTATAAGAAATAAGTACAGAAATAGTCCTTGTACTTATAAACCATGAGAATAACACTAAAAGCTACAATATCCAACAAAATATTTAGTGAGACTAAAAAATAAAACATTACAAGTAAAAATTCGAGGTGAGAAACATGGACCTTGTCAACTCCTACTTCTACTCCATTCTCTACTTTGTAACTTGTTTTTCTAGCTCCTTGCTAGTTTTTTAATCAAATTGTTGTTCGGAAAAAAAAAACTGAGATACCAAGTCTCACACCTATCTGTGGGAAGAGCAGGTTTCCGTACTTCTCAAGGAAGCAGGTCAAGATGTTACCCACAGAGTTTGCAGTGTGACAAACTAAAGTACCCAGCGAATTAAAAGAGAGAAACAACCTTACAGTGATAAAGAAGATACGCAGCGGAATGAACAGATCACCAACACCCTTGATTCACTTAGTCAAGAGTGTTAGTAACCAAGAATGAACCCCAATATCACCACAAGAACCTCCAGAATCAAGATACCCAAATTGACAAATTAGGGTTTCAAAAAACCCTAACTGACAAATCCAAGAATCACCACAAACCAACGATTAACACCACGGCCGTTAAGAAAACAGCCTTAATCGAGCCCAATTGCTCTCCAAACAAGAAACCCCCAAAAATAGAGATCAAACCCTAGAAACCCTAATATCAAGAACCAACGGAGATCAAAGCCGTGGCTCTGATACCATGTGAAAACTATAAGATCTATCAAAAATCACAACCACAACACGAGATCTCACCCAGCCAACCACCCCTTGGTGAATACTTTTATTAACGAACGATACAAGAAGATGAGTCCACAACTGTGTGCTCACCAAACAGAATACAAAAGAAAGGAAGTTGTCCCCTTCAGAAGGATCCAACTTATCTCACTACAAGAATCAAATACAATATACCTCACTACAACACTCAGAAACTAAGACAATGATCAAGATGATCACAAGATGAATACCAGACTAAGAACAATATTGAGAGAGAAAAGTAAACCCTAATTTGTGATTGAGAAGACGAATCATGAGAGAGAAGCTGGGGTCTTGAGCTTATATAGTGCCAAGTTCCACTTCAGCCCTTCAAGTATAAAATCCTGCCAAATAGAGCTAAATTATCAAACTATAAGAAATAAGTACAAAAATAGTCCTTGTACTTATAAACCATGAGAATGACACTAAAAGCTACAATATCCAACAAAATATTTAGTGAGACTAAAAAATAAAACATTACAAGTAAAAATTCGAGGTGAGAAACATGGACCTTGTCAACTCCTACTTCTACTCCATTCTCTACTTTGTAACTTGTTTTTCTAGCTCCTTGCTAGTTTTTTAATCAAATTGTTGTTCGGAAAAAAAAAAATTATGAGATACTAACTAACAATGCACATTACTCGTCATGTAAAACTTCTTGGTAGACGACATTTGAGGTGTAGACTCCTCCTTGACCGAACTCTTTGACTGGCTTTATTAATACCTTTATAGAATTTAAAAATAACATGTGAATCTTCTTTATAGAAGTTTTAGAAAATGAACAAACTTAATTGGCTTTCTTAAGTATTGACAAAAAAGTGTAAAACAGTTAAGCAGGTTAGAGATAAGTGGTTTAAAGGTTATTCATACACTATGAGTAAGTGATTGATTGACCATTAAACTGAGACTATAAGTCATATAAAAGGGGTTGTCAACATGTTTCACTATTAGTAGTTTAAGACCCGTGTAATATACGAGTGTTTCTAAGTAAATCTTGCACTATATGCTATTGTGACTACATCCCATGACAACTCATATAGTGCTATATTATTCTCATTTTCTCAAAGTCTAATAAACTCCAGTTTTGGTAACTGTAGAATATAGCTTAATCCACAAAAGTTGTGAATTTGCTGGAACATCCTGATCTCGGGTGGCTTTTGGCACCGGCCATTGTACACATAAAAGGGTTTTAAACGTGTTTTAGTATTCGTAGTTTAAGACAGCGAAGTGTTCTATTCTTTTTCTCAAAGTCTAATTATCTAAAAGCAGCCTTCCTAATCATCTTTTTAAAATATTAATGATGCTTGGTATCTTTTCAACAAGTATTGGTGGCTAATTAACTTGACTTGGCCAGTTTTGGTTAGTCCTGTAATTTTCTTGTTTTGATTCAAACCCATTCTCGGTTGTGAGCAGAAGGTCATTTTCGCAAATGTAGGCATAATCAAAAGTGAACTGTAGGCTGTCATTCTGACCTAATTGAATCGTTGAAGCTCACTTTTATTTTTTTTCATTTCATTGCCAGTCACACAAAGCACCTGTTCAGTTTTTTGAATCATTAACAAAGTGATAAACAGTACTATATGAATTTTATTACACCAGATGCAAGTCATTATTATTTTTATTTTTTGGATTTGATTTTGTGGAGCATTCACATAGTCATGCAAGAGGAGCCAAGTACATGAGGGAGAGAGAGAGTTTCTGTTAATTTTTCATGTAATTGTTAAGGGTGAATGAAGAAATCATGCATGCAATATGTTCATATAAGGAGCCAATCATGCATGCTTTTGTTGCCTTGGCACTTGTTAAATGTACCCTCACACACCCATTATATGATAGCTTCAAATATTGCATCACCAATTCACCATCACTAACCATCTCTTCCCTTCTAGTGTATATTTGTGTATGTACTAATCGACATGGGGAGACGACCTCCTTGTTGTGATAAATTACATGTCAAGAAAGGACCGTGGACAGCCGAAGAAGATGCAAAGATTCTTGCATATGTGGCGAGTCATGGTATTGGTAACTGGACATTAGTTCCACAGAAAGCAGGTCATTTCATTTTTGAGTAAAATACTTCAACCTTGACCATTGTTAATCGTTATTTGACTTGTACTCTTTACATTTATACGTTTATAGGTCTTAACAGATGCGGGAAAAGCTGTAGGTTGCGATGGACGAACTATCTAAGGCCCGATCTGAAGCATGATAGTTTCACCCCTGTTGAAGAAGAACTCATTTTGAATTATCATCAAGCTATAGGCAGTAGGTAAGTTTACTCTTCCATTTATTGTTCATTGTACTCAAACTTAAGACTAGATCGGACAATTTCAACTCATTTATATAAAAGTGAGTCAGTTTTTTGTTAAAATTAATGCTAATAGATCCAAACGGGTCAAATTTTAGCCAGATGCATGTGGAGCGGCTCAAAAGGGCTGGTGACATTCTCAAGTATATGGAACTTAACGAAAATAGATTATGTATTCTGAAACTTTTTTGCAATTATATTCAGCACAGATATCAGTTTGTGAGATATAACACATAAAAATGTTGATATATCACTGCGGGATCCAAAGTGACCCGCTTCGTTTCATCAGCAAAAGTCACAACTTTTGACTTGTTACCAACCCATCCATTTTTTGTAAATACTCAACAGTTCTAGTTTTTCTTAGGTGGCAATATGAGCGACACAGCGTTTTGGGTATCAAAACTACCCAAACAGTTAAATTGTGTAATAAATGAAATTGGTAGTTGAAACATATTAGGCGTGGTTGCCAAAAAAACAATATTAGTTCACACTCTGTTAAAAAGTGTCGATATGGGTGCAAAAATTATGTATCGTATATATTTTTCTGAATAAAATGATTGGGTTTCATAAAAATTGCAGTTATGATTTTCAACTATCAACTTTTCTCTTTGATGCATAAAAGCAAGTTTTTTGTGTGTGTACTTTAGGTGGTCCTTGATAGCAAAGCAGCTACCAGGAAGAACAGACAACGATGTGAAGAATCACTGGAACACAAAACTTAAGAAGAAGCTTTCAAAGATGGGAATCGATCCAATCACCCATAAACCTTTTGGTCAGCTTCTTTCGGACTATGGAAACATCAATGCTATCATCCCAACCAACATGAGACCATTGGACCAGCGAAACCAAGAACCCTCCGAATTCTCTCATGCCGACAGTTCATTAACGATGATGGACCCGTATCAGGAACCACAAACCCCAATGAGCTTGATGCCTGCTCAATTTCAAGCCATCAACGAAGCAGCATCATCTTCTACATCATCACCTGCTGCATCGGTAGTCCAAGTGAATTTACCATCTTCTCCCTCCATTTGGAGTGACTATCTTGTTGGAGATCACGAACAAGAGTGTACCAATGAGTCTGACCTTAGTATTTTACCATCAAAAGGTGAAAACTTGAATAACTACAGTGGTGTGGGGGTAGATCACACAAAAAACAGCTTAGATGTTGCTACTACTTCTGTTTCTTTTGTGGAGTCTATCCTGAACAGAGAACGGCAAATGGAGTTGGACTTTCCCCAGCTTTTGGATGGATATTCTGAGTACTGAATAAATCTTAGATCCACGGAAATGGTTGTAGTGGCGATTGTCCTATTGGTGACCCTGGTTCTAGATCAACATGTCTTCTATTTTTTAGTTATATTTGTAGTCTCTAAATTCTGGCATCTGTTGCTAACGTTCAATTCATATCCTTTAATGCATTGTTCCATTTATGTCATTATGCTTTCGCCTGATGGACCATATTATCACTTCAGGCTTGGGGTGATACAAATCTGCATGGCTTTTGTCTGAACCAGAAACCATAACGATATTTTATTCTTTTACCAAGGCTTTTCACTTAGACGTTGCTTGATGTTTATACAGTAGCGGGCATGCATCATGGCAAAATTTTATTATATGACATAATCCATTAACAAGTTATTGTTGTAGTATATATGGTGTATTTGCTATAAGAGACAAATTAACATAACATGGAAACATAAAAGTGTAAAGGAATGATACCGTAAATCTTTAGATGTGAGACACAAAAACACAAGTAAGGAAATGTTGAGGCGTGTGATGCTCACACTTTCCTTAAGACAGATTCGTCCTCTCCACGGTGCTTGAGAATTGTGAACGTCTATCTCCCAGGATACAACAACAACTGATA
This sequence comes from Artemisia annua, assembly GCA_014162995.1. Classification (NCBI taxonomy): domain Eukaryota; kingdom Viridiplantae; phylum Streptophyta; class Magnoliopsida; order Asterales; family Asteraceae; genus Artemisia; species Artemisia annua. The sequence continues at coordinate 26,007 of LBNU01035760.1, read as the reverse complement.
ACTCCGTTAGCACAAACGGATTATCAAAGCGAACCAAAACCGTGCCTTCCCTCTATTACAAACCGGATACACAAAAAATACGAATGGTAACACAAAAGGAGAGGAGTATTGAGTTGTGTACTTTTCGGTGTGTTTAGATAAATGAGAGAAGCTCTCATTTATAAGTGAGGAGGTCAAGGGAAAAACGGTCGGATTAATTACATACTTAATCCTACTAATAGCTCATCAACATAGAATTAAATTGGTCGTTACATATGACCACAAATTAATCTTGCTATAAACACCCATTAGTATATTTGATGACCATCAATTGTCATTCAAACCAATTAATTGACCATATTTTCCAACAATCCCCCACATGAATGAAATTGATAACGGGAAACAAAAATCAATGACTCAATGTTGTAATAGAGTTTTGCAATTGATATTTGCAAAGGATAGGTAGGTGTTACCCTTTGAACCTTCCCTTGTGAAATATACTTAGACTCCTAGCAGCCAGTAGAACTTGATGTCTTTGAACTGTCTGCTGTTTGTGGAGACGACAATATATATTCACACAAATATCTCCTTGACACTTTTTGGTTCTCATAGTTATGTTCGTTTTGGTCATGAACATTAGCCTGGTTTTGCGAGAGCCGTTAAGAATTGTGCCCCCAAAATTCCCTTAGAAGCGACCCCACTTCTCTCTCACATAGGTGATTCTCGATTAATCATTAAAAGCCATATGCTTAACCTTATATTGTCACTGTTATACGAATGGACTAGGAAGTCTACTAACTCCCTTGAATAAATGTGGAGTTTATTACTCCCCCACAGTGACCTCAATTTATACAAGTAGGTAGTCCTATTGAACCCAGATCTTGGGATCTCCAGTCAGCTGGGTTAGGTTTTCCTTCATATAAACTTTTCAAGGGCTTTAGTCTCATTCCTCTTCACGACTTTATAACTAACTCTCACATTTAGCATTTCGCAAGCGGATCCACAATGTTATTCAATGACTTCACATTGTCAATAGGGATAACTCATACTGAGAGTAGTTGTCGTATCGATATAAT
>LBNU01035760.1:9280-21355 GCA_014162995.1 Artemisia annua | reverse complement strand
TGCTTCTGAACAAGAGGACTCTGCTCCTACTCCATCTCAAAGGTCTGAAAGGTCTTCTTCTCCTACAAAGGATGATTCTCCTCAAGCGACTGTTCAAAGGACTGCTTCAGATGACAAGCCTGTTTCTACAGAGCATACAGTTTCTTTGGAAGATATTGTTCAAGAAGATCCAGATCATGGTGTTAATCAACCATTTAGTCCCAATGATTATACTTCCACAGATGGAAATCAGACATCTGGAGGAGATGAGGGAGTGATGGCTGCTAAAAATACACCTGATAATGATGCTGTTATGGATAATTATGCCTTAACAAGAGAATTGAGGAGATTAAAGAAAGCTTATGATGATCAAACTGCACAACTCTTGAAGTTAAGGAATAAGTTCAAAAGATTGAAGAAGTCTGTTTGGCCTCTTATTACCCATCATAGGTTGTGGGTTAAATCTCAGTAGAAGCATGGTCAACATTCTGAGAAGGTCTCAAAGTCAAAGAAAAGAGGGCTTAGAAAACTTTCTTCATTCACATTGGGGAGGAATCAAGAAGATGTAAATCTGAATAAAGAAGTTAAAGAAAAGATTGTGGAAGAAAGGACTGGTGATCAAAAGACTGATGATCAAAAGACTGTTGATCAAAGTGCTGTTGATCAAAGTGCTGACATTCAAGATGTTCCTGTTTTTCCACAGACACCACTTGAAGAAGATAATGTTAAGGATCAAGATGATGCTGAACAAGAAAATCTTCATAATTCTGATGATCAAGTCAGAGCTGGTGATATAGAAGTACTGNATCATAAGTTGTGGGTTAAATCTCAGAAGAAGCATGGTCAACATTCTGAGAAGGTCTCAAAGTCAAAGAAAAGAAGGCTTAGAAAACTTTCTTCATTCACATTGGGGAGGAATCAAGAAGATGTAAATCTGAATGAAGAAGTTGAAGAAAAGATTGTGGAAGAAAGGACTGGTGATCAAAAGACTGATGATCAAAAGACTGTTGATCAAAGTGCTGTTGATCAAAGTGCTGACATTCAAGATGTTCCTGTTTTTCCACAGACACCACTTGAAGAAGATAATGTTAAGGATCAAGATGATGCTGAACAAGAAAATCTTCATAATTCTGATGATCAAGTCAGAGCTGGTGATATAGAAGTACTGGATCTAGAAGATACTGGTGTTCATAATCAAGGTACTGGTCAAGGTACTGGTAGACAGTTTCAAATAACACCAAGGACTTTGGACTTTGAAGAAAATGTAGGTCCATCCAATCAAGTTTTAGAAGAAGATGTGAATAGTGAAGACAATTTCACTATTGCTGAGATTATGCTGAATATGTCAAAACCTAGAAGTCTCACTATACCTGGAGCTGAACAACCTCAAGAAGATCTGCCACCTTCTCCTAAACCTATTCCAAAGATTGATCCAAAAGACAAAGGAAAAGGAATTTTAGAGGAACCTGAAAAGAAAAAGAAGAAGGAATTCTCAACTATAGAGCAGATCAGGGCTTATCAAGAGGCTCAGGGTGCTATAGCAGCTAAAAAGCTTCAAGCTGAACTTGATGCTGAATATGAGCAGGAAAAGCTAAAAGCTGCTGATTCTATGTCCAAGAAATCAATNATCTAGAAGATACTGGTGTTCATAATCAAGGTACTGGTCAAGGTACTGGTAGACAGTTTCAAATAACACCAAGGACTTTGGACTTTGAAGAAAATGTAGGTCCATCCAATCCAGTTTTAGAAGAAGATGTGAATAGTGAAGACAATTTCACTATTGCTGAGATTATGCTGAATATGTCAAAACCTAGAAGTCTCACTATACCTGGAGCTGAACAACCTCAAGAAGATCTGTCACCTTCTCCTAAACCTATCCAAAGATTGATCCAAAAGACAAAGGAAAAGGAATTTTAGAGGAATCTGAAAAGAAAAAGAAGAAGAAATTCTCAACTATAGAGCAGATCAGGGCTTATCAAGAGGCTCAGGGTGCTATAGCAGCTAAAAAGCTTCAAGCTGAACTTGATGCTGAATATGAGCAGGAAAAGCTAAAAGCTGCTGATTCTATGTCCAAGAAATCAATGACTAAGGCTCAAGAAAGAAATTGGTTTATGAGCTATTTAAAGGGACAGGGATACAAAGGTTTGACAAAGTTGAATCAATCACAGATGAAGGACTTATATGAAGAAGTCAGAGCTGAATACCAAAGACAAGTAGATAAATACATGGTTATATTCAACACATAGTCATTTCTTACATAATGACAAACCGTTCAATTATTAGCAATATAAGTTAATAACAAGTCTTGACGATTATTCATCTTTTTAGAATAACAAATAGTTTGATTATTTGCACCAATATTCACAACAGAATATTTGCAACATCCAAACTCCCAATATTCGATACAAAATCGAGCGACTTGTTTATTCTCATGTTACAAAATTAGTTGCACAAAACCGCACCAAACAACTTTAAATAGGCATTACTTTGCCACTATATTTTGCACCAAATGAAACATACAATTTTGTGTTGAACATTGTATAAAAAATCACATAATTTTGTATTATAACAACCAAAAATTGTTGTACCAAACAACAATCAACACAAATATTAGCACACAAAATATATATATATATATATAAGCCGGTTTGAAAAAATGTTGTGCTAAAATACAAACTGCGATCATTTGTTTCTTCGGTTGAAGCTCAACATTTTTTTTAATATAATTTCGAAATCAAGTTTAAGATGTTTCATTTTTTTACTTAATCACCGAAAAAAAATGATGCAAAACTCATTTGTTACCATGCGAAAAACACAATTTTCCATGACATCGCGGTTGTGACAACATACCAGTCCAAACTGAATTGATGTATGAAAATAAATAATGTGACCAAATGGTTCACCCATTTAAGCTCAAAATTTTCAGAAATCAAGTTTAATGTCTTAGATGAGCTCTATAAAAAAAATTGGGCTCAAACATTTGTTTACCACGTGAACAACGCATTTCTCATGAATGCGCAATTGTGACAACCAATTCTCCAAAATGAATTGTTGTACAAAAATACTTTGTGACCAAACGGTTCACCTATTTCGACTCAAACTTCTCAACAATCAAGTTTAAAGTCTTAGAGTAGAACATAACGGAATTGGAATAAAAACTCGTTCATTTACTATGCGAACAACACACTTTTTCCCACGAATGCATAGTTGTGATAGCAAATATTTTGGATTCCAAATAACACCAAAATTCTCATTTCGTACGAATGAGTTATATCCAAATATCCGAAAATCAAATCAATACTAGTTACACAAACCAGTACCACAACAACATTTCATCCAACACACTTCGAGCACTCTATTATTTATCGCAAGAAATGTTTATGAAAACAACCACTTGATGTTTATCTAATAAGACACATCTTGTTTCTTCTATGGCAAATTAGAAAAGGCAAAAAACCAAATTATATGTGATTGTCAAAACACATTTGTGGGTGTGAGAAATAAAGATTCTTTTAATGTTATACAACACTATAATCGTGTATAATCTTTATCCCAAAACATAGTTCACACTAATTTATTGGCAATCATTATCAAAATTATGCGCCTCATTGTTTTCAAATACCATTTAAGAAGAAATTAACTATGCATGAAACCGTTATTCAAGCAATCATTCACATTTAATATATTAGATGATAATCATCAACATATATTAGTATAAATAAATTTCAATAATGTGAAATATGAATACGTAGGTAACGGTTTATTAGATAATAAAGTTTCATAATCAAGAACAAACATCATTATTTCTTTTATGTGAACGAAGTACCATATTAACATATAATGTCACAACAATCACAAAACCTTTTATTGAAGAAAAGGAAGTTTAACGTGAATGTGTATAAAACAAATCAAGTAAAGACTAACTTATGTGACCACATATACTCCTTCGGTCCTTCCGTTAAATGGATGCGTAATAGTTTAATCTACCGAATATGATTCTTATATTATCTTTTGAAAACAATACAAACTCATGAATATGTATACAAACATATTTTCTTTTACAATACCATTATTCACAAACTAGTTATTAGCAATCAAAAGCTGCTTATCAAGAACCAAAATGGTCTAAACATCCAACATCTAATTAAACATATACAAAATTACTCACACGTAATTTAATAAAAGCTACATTCAGACTTAAGATTAACGTACCAAAGCAAAACAGTTTTAGTATTTAACAAAACACTCTTACCAAAATAATCTCAAAAGTCAAGCATCGATCAAAATAATACCAATTGTATTATATATTGTTTCTCACGACAGTCAACATATTATAACAAGAATATGTCTCAACAAAAATATTAAAAGTGTTCGTAAATTACTGTTTTAATTTTCTCGTGATGGCCACTAAAACTCTAAAAGCAAAATAAAATCTGTCTTAAGATTGTAGTATATATGGTGTATTTGCTGTAAGAGACAAATTAACATAACATGGAAACATAAAAGTGTAAAGGAATGATACCGTAAATCTTTAGATGTGAGACACAAAAACACAAGTAAGGAAATGTTGAGGCGTGTGATGCTCACACTTTCCTTAAGACAGATTCGTCTTCTCCACGGTGCTTGAGAATTGTGAACATCTATCTCCCAGGATACAACAACAACTGATAACTCCGTTAGCACAAACGGATTATCAAAGCGAACCAAAACCATGCCTTCCCTCTATTACAAACCGGATACACAAAAAATACGAATGGTAACACAAAAGGAGAGGAGTATTGAGTTGTGTACTTTTCGGTGTGTTTAGATAAATGAGAGAAGATCTCATTTATAAGTGAGGAGGTCAAGGGAAAAACGGCCGGATTAATTACATACTTAATCCTACTAATGGCTCATCAACATAGAATTAAATTGGTCGTTACATATGACCACAAATTAATCTTGCTATAAACACCCATTAGTATATTTGATGACCATCAATTGTCATTCAAACCAATTAATTGACCATATTTTCCAACAATTGTGACATGATTACAACGCATTTAGTCATTATAAAGAAAAGACGTTTACAAAAGAAAAAAAACAAACAGCATTGTTTTTATTTCATAATAGTTTAGGGGTTGTACACTCGGGAGAGTATCCTAATTCTCGATGTGATTCACATATTCCAAGGCGTGTATTTGAAATAAACAAGGAAACAGATTTATGGACTTTGAATCCTAAAGAGTGTATGAGGATGAGAGGGTGCATGGTTTTAGGACCCAAGTAGATTATAGTTGGTGTAATTGATTTCTTTTAATTGTAGGCAGTGTATTTGCATAAAATACACTGGCAATTCTTTAGCCTTGGTGCCCTGAATCAAGATCAAACAACATTTTTAGTCCATAATTGTTAGCAAACAAAACAAAAAAAACGATTGAAAATATGTTTACGGACCTGAATTGTGAGCCCAAAATCCAGGATACAATGCTTTAGTCTATCTTGAAAGGCTTCGAAGCCTTTTCTAGAGATGTAACTAAATGTGTGCATGTTTAAATCGATTTCAAATTAGTTTTCTCCCTGCATGATTTGAATTGTTAGAAAAATGACTTAAACTTTAAGGGTTGTTTGGTAACTTTGGTAAATTGGGTGACTTGTCTACAAGTTTGGTTAGAATTTGGAAACTCTTTATGACGGTTTGTTTGGTGCCTATAAATAGAGGTCAATGGCATTAGTTTCTTTGTACCTTTTGAATAATAGTTTGGTACCGTTTGAATTTGTCTTTGAATTTGGTTTTGTATTTCGTTTGGTTATTTGAATAAAGCTTCCGCTTCATTTGTTTGGATTTGTTTGTTTGTTTCGTCTTTGAATTATCAACAAGTGGTATTAGAGCCAGGTTTGTTTAGCCATGAAGAAGAAAAAGAAAAAGAAAAATGAGGTTCAATTGTTCTGGTTTCAATAATTCGTGATTGGGACTTGTTTATTTAGTTCGTACTTCGTAGTATTAAAGATTTGGTTTTGTTATCATCAAGTTTGGCATTTGTTAAGATTGGGCTGTTTGTTTGAATTTGGGCTTTTGGTTAGAATTGGATTTTTGGGTTTTTTGTTTGTTCGATCAACATGAAGCTCCTCACTTTTTGGTTTAATTTTTAGTTATGGGATATTCGGTTGTGGTGGAGCCATCAGTGGTGATTGCTAGTTGTGAATCCATTTGTCTTTGGTTTATCAGTTGGGATATCTAGAAATCGTTTGACTAGTTTTGAAGATCGTGATTTGAAGATTATGTTTGAATTTGTTTCGTTTTGAGTTGAATTAGAATTTGGACCATAATTCTTATTAGATAAGTGGGTCGTTAGAATTATTATCCGTATCATATTTGGGGCGTTTGAATTATTAGGTTGATACTTGGATAATAAGTTTGAAGTTAGACCGTAATTCTTATTACATAAGTGGGTCATTAGAATTTGAATTTTGGTATTTGGAATTTGAAAATCGATTTGGTGTTTGAAGACTTGGTTCAAGTCGTTTGAATTTGTTCGATCGTTTTGGAATTTGTTACTTTGGAAAATTTTGGATCTTCGTTTGTCAGGTTTTTGAAGATGGTTGCCTGAATTTGATTGTCTTTGTTGAAGATCGTTTGAGCTGATTTGTTTGTTTGGTTGACCGAGTTTGAATTTGTCGTTTAACGTTTGATTGTTTGTTTTGAAGTTATCGGCGTTTGTTTTGGATTGAATTTGCTTTGGATCGATTTTGTTTTGGATTGCTTTTGGGAATCGGTCGTTTGATTTGAATTTAGCTAACATCTCTGGCATTTGGATTTTAGAATTTGAAATTTGGAACTTTGAATTTGATTTGAAGCAGGTGGAGGAGTTTAAGTCACGGTGGAGATTGTTAGAATAGTGACTTAAACTTTAAGGGTTGTTTGGTAACTTTGGTAAATTAGGTGACTTGTCCTACAAGTTTGGTTAGAATTTGGAAACTCTTTATGACGGTTTGTTTGGTGCCTATAAATAGAGGTCAATGGCATTAGTTTCTTTGTACCTTTTGAATAATAGTTTGGTACCGTTTGAATTTGTCTTTGAATTTGGTTTTGTATTTCGTTTGGTTATTTGAATAAAGCTTCCACTTCGTTTGTTTGGATTTGTTTGTTTGTTTCGTCTTTGAATTATCAACATGAATAATCAGATTACACACTGATGAGCAAACTAAAGATGTGTATGGATGCGTGTCTTGAAGTCGCAATAATCAGTTTCTAGTGTTTCGATACAGAGGTTTTGCTTGTGGGTATATTTTGTTGCTTAAGATGGGTCTTAATTTTATTAATAGCGAGAGTTCATAATATGTTCAACAAGTAAAGTTGAAGTTTACCAAGAAAAATTCATGTTGGGGACATGAAAGGACATGCTTCTCTTTTTAAGCATTCATAAGCTTCCCTTCGGCTGAACTCAACTGAAGATCCTATAAGTTTGTCACCCGCCCCAAGATCTTTAATCTTTCCCTGCAGGGTGCAATGCTATCTGAGTGTGATGTTAAACTTATACTTCATATAGTTATGTCCTCGGACTTTAAAGGTACTCAGATCAAGTGGTGACCAACGGTCTGACATCTTCTTATCTATCAGGCAATATGGAACTTGAGAGCCTGCAACAGATCTTTGCAAAGTAGCGTTTGGGGACACTGAAACAGATAAAAATGTAATCCAAAATTAAAACAATGACATCCCAAAAAGTTCATTCACCCCTTAGGGAGGTTAAACACAATTCTTACATATAGAAAGATTGGACGACCCTTCCCTCCATTTAAAGGAAAGCCTTGACGAAATTCTCTACTTAGCACTTTGAGGGCTTGAACAAGATGATTTGCTCTTTACGTCTTTGGAGGTAGTGCAATTAAGACAAGGTAGACAATTGTTTTGCATCCCGAAAATCTATTATATCATATGTTACATGGGTGGAGACATGTGGTAATTCACTCTATTATATCATATGTTCAAGAATTTGAAAATTCTGCTTACATCCCGAGAGGTTGCAACTCGTCCTTCATCACTCTCATCCCCAAAACCGATGACCCACTTTCAATAGGAGATTATCATCCTCTTAGTCTTATTGGGTGCCAATACAAGATAAACGCTAAGGTCCTTGCTAATCGTCTTGCCCTCGTTGTCCCGTCAGTGATTGGTGAAGTGCAAATGGATTACATAAAAGGGCGGCAAATAGTTGACGGTCCACTTATAGTTGATGAAATCATCTCTTGGGCGAAAAAATATAAGAAACGTCTCATGTTTCTCAAGCTTGACTTTGAAAAAGCCTTTGACACTTTGAATTGGTCTTTCTTGATCTCCATCATGAAACAAATGGGCTTTAGTCCCAAATGGATAAAGTGGATATTTTCTTGTCTTAATTCGGCCTTTGCTTCGGTTCTTGTAAATGGTTCTCCAACAAAGGAATTTAGATTGGAAAGGGGACTTAGACAAGGTGACCATCTCTCGCCATTCCTTTTCATCATTGCGGTTGAAGCACTCAATGTGAGCTCACTTCATGCGAGGAATAGCAACTTATTCCACAGGGTTAAAGTGGGTGTCGACAATGTACATGTCTCTCATCTTCAGTTTGCGGATGATGCACTAATTATGGGTGAGTGGTCCCTGTTGAATGCAAAGAACCTTTCTAGAATCCTAACTTGTTTTCATCTTGCTTCGGGTCTTAAGGTTAACTGATCGAGGTAAACTAGCTAGTGAAAGCAAGAACCTCGGGTCGTAGTCCCAACGAGGGTTGAAATTGATCTTGTCACTCGAGTCGTGAGTTATGTGAAAAGAATTGGTTTAAAAGATGTGATTTAGTTTTGGTTATACTACTAAAGGTTGTTTAAAACTTAAATGAAATAAAAACGAGATAATGAGAAATAAGTTGAACGATAAAAGAAAACATAAGTTGAATAAAACATAAAGAAAATGAAATAAGAAAGAAAGAAAGAAAATGTTTTTGGGTTTTTAGATTTTATTAATAAAAGAAAAGTAAAGTAAACGTTTAAATGAAAATAAAACTAGTGAAAAGAAAAATAAGCTAAGTTAAAAAGATTTAAAGAAAATTCGACAGAGTAACGGTAGGGAATGAAATAAAAAAAACTCCACTCGATAAACGACGGAGTGTAAATAAGCCTAGCTCGGCTTAAGAAATAAACAAGACACGACACTAAAAAGACTAAGACTCGAAAACTAAAGTGAACAAAAACTCAAACTCGCTAAAATAAGAAATAAAACAACTAAACTCGCTAAGGTTTTCTAAAAATGAAACTCGCTAACAATATAAAAATTCAAACTCGCTAACAAAAGTTTAATACTCGCTAGGTTTTTTTCTTTTTTTTTAAAATGATACTCGCTGAGGACCTTCTTTTATACTCGCTAGAAATCAAACAAGAACCAAACTCGCTAGAGTGGATATCATACTCGCTAGCCAAGACCAAACTCGCTAGCACTCGAAATAGCATACTCGCTAAGAAAAATAAAAAGGATACTCGCTAGACTCAAATGTCATACTCGCTAGAAAACATGTCCTACTCGCTACAAGATGAACAATACTCGCTAACCTACTTTGATACTCGCTAGATATTCGTCCAAAAGACCCCAACTCGCTAAACCCTAATTACCCTACTCGCTAGACACAAAAATAGACGCTGGAACATTTGAAAACACTACTCGCTATTAAGGGGTTTAAAGGAACTAGAAAGATTTTAACGTGAAAACTTGAATTAAACTTAACGAAAACTCATTTAGACATAATAAGAAGCTAAACAAACATCCAAAATAAGCTATGACAAGCTCAACGAGCCAAACTAAGCTAAAAATATTTCTAGGGCTTGTAACTAAAAAGCTAGTTTTGACGCAAAAGAAAGATTGAAAAGCTAAGAAAACGATTTGGAAACTCTTTAATAAGCTAAATGAAAACGTTAAATAAGCTTTTACAAGCTAACAAAACCCAAATAAGCTCAAGTCATCATAAAGAGGCACGAAAATTTCTTTTCATGCAAAGGTGGTGCAAGACTTATGTAGGCTTATTTTGGATCAAGTTAGAAGTAAAGAAGCTTGAATAAGATGTAGAAATGTAAAAGAAAGATTGAAACANTAACTGATTCAGAAGTTAACTCACTTGCATCTACCATTGGTTGTCTTCCATCTCACTTTCCTTGCACTTACTTGGGACTCCCAATAGGTGGAAATATGGCTAGATGTGCTAGTTGGAGTACTCTCGTTGATAAATTTCACAAGAGGCTTTCAAAGTGGAAATCAAAGTCCCTTTCTTTTGGTGGTAGTCTCTCTAATTAAGTCCGTTCTTGGGAGCCTAGGTGTTTACTACTTTTCCACCTTTAAAGCTCCCATCAACATAATCAGCAAGCTTGAATGCATCAGAAGAAATTTTTTTTGGGGTGGCTCTTCTAATGAGAAAAAGATTGCGTGGATTAAATGGGACAAAGCTACCTCCCCTATTTCTAATGGGGGTCTCGGGATTGGTACTTTAAAGTCTAGCAATCAAGCCATGCTTTGCAAATGGTGGTGGATATTCCACAACGAAAATAGTGCACTTTGGCACAAAGTAATTCGCTCAATTCATGGCATAGATTGTGGTCTAAATGATTTCTCGTCCATCAAATCTAAAACGGGTCCATGGTTTCGTATTGCTAAGCTTAAAGAAGATCTTTGCAAGGTTGGAATTGACTTGCCAATGGTCTTTAAAAAAAGATTGGAAATGGTTGTGACACTCGGTTTTGGTCTGATAATTGGCTTGGAGGCTCTCCTTTTAAGGTAGACTTCCCCCGCCTCTTCCGTTTAGACTCGAATCCACACTGCCTTGTTTGTGATCGCTCTCCCACCTTTCATCCATTGGCCTCAACACAAGTTGTTCCTGATACTCATGTTACTGACATTGGTCCTTCTCCTCATACTAGCCTTGAATTCCATTGGGCGTGGCGCAAACCCATTCGGTCTGTTCCAGAATTTGATGAGCTAACTGCCCTTTGTAATTTAGTGGCCCAACTTCGCCTTACTGATGACATTGACTCATGGTAGTGCACGGTGGACGACACAAGACTTTTTACGGTTAAAGGGATGAGATCTTACATCATTAATTCATCTTCACCTCCACCAACAATTTCATCACCCACAAGATGGAACAACCGGATCCCATTGAAAGTGAATGTTTTCAATTGGAAAACTGCAAACCAAAGACTCCCAACAAGATCTAATCTAGACTTCAGGGGTATCGATCTTCAGAGTGTCCTATGCCCTCTTTGTGACGAGGTAACTGAAACCGAAGAACACATCTTCGTCTCATGTAGTATCGCTAAGGAAACTTGGAAGGGTCTTTTAGACTGGTGGAACATCCATACAAGCACAATCACATGTCTAACTGATGCAATCAATCTTGCTGATATGATCCCCCTCCCAACTGCCACAACAAAGTTTTTTGATGCGGTTGTTGAAGCTACCCTATGGACCTTATGGAGGTTTCGTAATGATATGATTTTCGCATCAAAACAACCCAACAAGTGCCTCATCCTTGATAATATCAAACTATCATCATTTACTTGGTGCTCTAGTAGACAAAAGAAAGTCCTCATTAAGTGGATTGATTGGATACGTAACCCTTGTAATGCTATTTCATCTTGTTTGTAACTTTTCTAGCTTCTTGCTAGTTTAGTCTTTTTTATATATGCTAATGCCGTTAAAAAAAATGTGGTAATTCACTCGGTTTCGCTAGTGAGTCAGATGTAGAGAAGGTAGAACCATTAACATGATCAGAAAATCTTGGAGTAACAGATGCACTGATGGAACTGCTTTGAGATACAATATCTGCGTGATTTCAAGAAGCAAATCAGTGAGTATCGATGGTCCTCAAGAACCCAAAATCCTATATACTAGCTTCGAGTAATGATTAGTTTATTACTAACAGGCAGAAAACAAAGTTGGGAGTAAACAATTACTTAAAAAAGAAAATACCATGAGATTTTCAGGCAAGCAAAACTTTGAGGGTTTTTTTTTTTTTTTTTTTTTTTTTTTTTTTTTTTTTTTTTTTTTTTTTTTTTTTTTTTTTTTTTTTTTTTTTTTTAAAAATTTTTTTTTTT
>LBNU01035757.1:34458-45311 GCA_014162995.1 Artemisia annua | reverse complement strand
CGAGAAACGTGTTAAAATCGGACAAAAACTTAAGAAAACGGATGAAAAACGCTATAAAATCGAATAAACGACATTTAAGTTATTACTAACGACCGTTAGTGGAGAAGACTAACGAAATGCGACGCCTTAGCTAACATACAATGACAAAAAAATGTCAAGTTTTGTGTTACAATGAAAAAAAAAATAGTGCAACCAGTACAATGGGGGAAAAAAGTGTCAAGCTTCAAGGTATTTTTTATCTTTTCCCCTAAAAAAACTTGATTATTTTCGTGGTATACCTTGGTTTAATGCGGAGAATTTATATGCGGTATTTTTTTAAAATATAAGTTTAATTTTATAGAAGATAATTTTGAAAAAATAAGTTTAGAATGTAACTTATAAAATCTTTTGGTTCCCAATTAAAGATAATTGTTATTTGAAGATCAGCACGAAGTTTTCTGGGTCCTTAATCTAATTTGATATTATATATTATTGATCGGTATACTATGTTTGATGCGAGAATTATATGCGGTGTTTTTTAAAATATAAGTTTAATTTATAGAAGATATATTTTTGAAAATAAGTTTAGAATGTAAACTTTATAAATCTTTTGGTTCCCAAATTAAAGATAATTGTTTATTTGAAGATCAGCACGAAGTTTCTGGGTCCTTAATCTAATTTGATAGTATATATAGTCAATAATATAACCAAACTTTTCACATTAAATATTGCAAATCTATATTCAGAAAAATATATTACATTATGCAATCTCAAAGACATTCTGCAAGGCTTCCAACACTGTCCGAGCATAAAAACTCTCATACACCTGTCGAAGGTATAATTTTAACCAAAAAATATTCGTTTTGTAGTTATATTCTTATTAATGTGGTTTTATAATTGATTTAATATGTTATAGCATAATCGTTATGTAGTTTATTACAATTGTTGCTCCATAAAAAAGTAATAGCATGCAGAATAAAAACTCTAAAACTCCTTGACAACAGATTGTTTTGTTAAATAAGTTTACATGCATTGTCCAAAAAGTGTCTAAATACTAAAACATAATTAGAAAGAAAATTAGGAATGAATAAACCTTTTTCAAAACGCATTCCATTCATGAAAATTTTGAGTTTAGTATTTAAAACATTCAGTCAGGTAACATGATATCAGCTAGAGTATAGACAATAATTGTTATTAGCTCATAAATGTTGTTGTAAAATTCATTTAATGTTTTATTGCATAATTTTCTTGATATTGATAATAGATGTTGAATTAAGAAGGATCAATAATGATGCTTTCAACCTACTCAAAGAAAGATCTAAAAGCGCACTCGAACTAAGATATCACTTAGAGAACATTGAACGTGCAATGTCTAATGATATGGATTGGCTTAATCCTGAGGGTCATTGTAGAACACTAAATAAGATCACAAACACGTATAATACTTGTGGTATGGTTCGTTACATGTGAGAAAGAAGAGAAGAAATGTAGAGAGAGAAAGTTAGAGAGAGAAAGAGATGAAGCCTTAGAGAGAAAACCAAAAAAAGAAAAAGAAAATGAGATTATGAGAAGGCTTACCCTCTCCAAGGATGGAGAGGGTTTTTATATGTACATGGGTTTTGCCACTTGGGCGTGCCACTTGGGCTGCGGATCAGGTATACAGTGGGTAAAGACCCGTCCTTCTTCCGCGAACTAATCTACTTCTAAACTACGTTTCACTAACTATTGTAACTACTACGAGCTAAACAATGCTTAATCATATTTGGGGTGACCGAATCTTTCTTATATAAAAAGCGTATTCCTAACAATCTTCCCCTAAGGGAGGTCACCCCTGGAAAAATTCTTAAATTCTTGCATTGAGATCTTTGTAAATTCTTTTGTAGCTCGTAGTTGTTGATTCTTCATTGATAAACGACTCAAGATGACTTCCTTGATGTATATGATGATCTTTTGACTTTGCTCTTCGCTCTTCATCCATATAATTAGCTTCAAGTCATCTTTGAGTGTATGTGTCTCTTTGTGATGCTGTGATTGTCTTTGTGATGTCATGCTTACACTTTTCTGGATCATGATCTTCTGCATCAGAGTTGTGGAAGCATAGTCGAAGCCCATTCTTTGATCATGATATCTTGAGTTATGATGTTGAAGTGTAAGCATGAGATGATGAATCTGCATCTTTTCAGCAATCGGCATCAATCGTCAACTTCTTTGTCTTTGGTGTGATTACGCCTTTCCAACATGCCCATCCATCTTTTTTGAGTAGATCTTCACGGTTGAAAAGTTCTGACGACTCCTTGTAGATGTCGGTATGAGCATGTGGAGCTTGAGTGATGGTGGTGAACATGGTAAGTTTGGTATGTTGAGCTGCATAAAACTTGGTTAGTAATAAACATACGGGCACTTACAAGTTCGGACTTCGAGATCGTCAATAGCATAGTGTGAAGACTTTCTCTAATCCTTACCAAGGCCGTTCCTAATCAGATGCCCCCGAAAGGGCTTTCACTGACATACCGAAGTACACCAACGATTAGGTGAGTCGCTGGAGATCACCCCACGACTGTAGACCTTTTGGAACACCACCGTACACACTAAGCGTAACCCATAAGTGATTACCGAAGTGACCTGCTATCAGGGCTGTTTGATGTTGACCCTGGCAGGAGTTTCCACTCAATCATTGGGAAATACATGAGTATATTCCCTCATAAGTGTTCTTGGCAGATTGCTAAGATCTGCGTAGGACTCAAAATATTACAACTGGTGTCCTTAATGTTGAACCACCAGTGTATAAATATCAAGTGTTCCTATGAGATCTTTTGATGCATCTCTTGGCTCTAGACTCGATAAGTGCACATTTGGTTATCCTATTCGAAGACTAGGGAGGGGTCTCCTGTTTCAATATCAACTAGCTCTAAGAGACAAGTCGATAGTTTACACCGGTTCCCCGTGAGAATGAAACAAGCTCTTTTAAGAGAACTTGAGTGGCTGGAAGGTTTAGTGCAGTGCGTCACTGGGTCCATGACGTCTTATTTTCAATACCGATGTTACCTTAGTAACAATCAGTAGCATATGAATTGTACCCGGTTTCTGCCCTAAGGTTGAATAATTGGAGGGCTATTTCTTTTCACCCTTTCTCATTTCATTTCTTTTTAATTCTTCAACCCCTTCAATGCTTACGGAGACTTCATTACTAGAACCTTGTTGGGTTTGTTCCAGTCCTAGCTCAGTCTCAGTCGGCACTCTTCCCTTTCTCACTTTTCTCCTTTTTTCAATCGTTCCTAAGGACTTCTAATCTATCTATTGGATTGTCCCTGGGAAGATCCCTCCGGTTCTGGTGGATCATGGGAACGTATACCTAACCTTACCATCCTTATAACTCCATGCATTAAATTAAAGTGGTCAGTCTTTTGGTATCTCTCCACAATCGCCATATAACCAAATCATTGAAAATTCTCTCAAAGTGTTTATGATAAAGAAACACATTTTGTTAAAACTTTGAGAGTTTTATCATTTTTCAATTGCCCCCCCTTAACATGTGCCCATAGGAGGTAGAAAGAAATTAGCACATGTCGGGGTGAGTTGCACTTTTTGAATTGATCTACTCTTAATAGACATATACCAAAGGGACACGTTTACGTTGCTTAGTTAAAGGGATCCATTATCAGCTTTTAGGTTATAACCAGCCCTAATAACTAACTTGATGTTGTTAACATTCCTTGAAAAGGAAGTTAGACCCGTCAAAGTATACATCTAAGAAGAGCTTCTCGAAACGGTACTTTTCTACTTGGATAAATCCTTTCGAATTCTAACGTTTGTGTTTCGTCAATTCATGAGTCAATTCTGAGTCATAATCCATTCACGGTTTCTACTTGATTTTGTAGAATCCCGCGAAGACTCTTAGCCACTTGCTCCCCCTCAATATGTGCACACTGATTGAATCAATCTTGAAAGTTTTTAAAACTTTGGCACATACGGGTGAGCTTTCATTCGAGATCATTTATTCATCATTTTTAGTAACTTGCTCCCCCTCAGTATGTGCTTTGATTATAATTCAAAATCTTTAAAATTTTAGCACATACGGGAGCATTCTCTTAAGTCCACAAACATCCTTTTAAGTTCCAAAAACATCACATTTAAATCAGTTTTTATATTTAAATCACATTCTCTCCCCCGATCATAAAATTTCAAATCTTTTGAGATTTTGTGATCCCAATTGATTAAAATGATTTTCGAAGAAACTTTGGAGAGACCTGTGATACGTTTTAAACGTTTACTGATTATGAGACACTTTTCGGTTTTTCACTGTTGCAGGTGCACAAAGTTTTTAAAGGTACAGAAATTTGGAGCAAATACGCTCCCCCTCAATTAATGACCCGTTTTCAGTTTTAACGTTTAATAGCCATTAATGTGAGCGGTAACGTATTCGAGAAAATTTAAGACCGATGGCCACTTTGTACACCACAAAATCTCTTTTGAAGAATTTTTAGAAGAAAGAGATTTTGGGAAAAGAAGACTTCTCTTCTTTTACTAGAAAGGTTGCACTGAAGCGTACAACTTTTCGGATAATCTGCTTACAGTGAAAACATGGTAACGTGTTTTTTTCACGGATTTTGAAAACCGGGTTGCTATCTGAAGTAATAGCAAACCATAATTTTATGCACGGGTTACAGTCTGAAATAACTGCAAGCCATATAAGGCATGTTTTGAAAACATTTTGAACTTCTGATCGAACTTTGTTTAGAAACCCGTGTCATAATTTAGTGACATTTCTAGGTCCGTAAATGTTATCGATGCCAGAAGACATGCCTTAAAAACAAACTATTTTTGGTATTTTCTATTTTTCAAATTTTTATTGGTTTTATATTTTTGTATTTTTCTTTTTTGGGGATTATATAATATATAAAAGGATATTTGAAGCGAATCATTACTCCTCATTCCCTTCCTGAAGACTTTTGAGTGATACTGGCATGAGACTCTCCAAACCAAGTTGTTGGAGAATAAATCGAAACCGTTCTCCAGGAAGTGCTTTAGTGAAGAAATCTGCCAGTTGAAACTCTGTCCTTGCGAAGTGAAGTTCCACCACATCACTGGAGAATCCATTTGCCCGACTTGCAGCATTGGCAAGAAACATTCTGATAACTTTGATAGAAACACTCTGAGTGCACGATTCCTCAAAATCAATGCCTTTCTTTTGATGAAAACCCTTAGCAGCAACCCTTGCCTTGTGTTCAGAACGTCATCATGCTCATCAGATTTCACTTTAGGATCCATCTAAGAGCAATAAACAGAGTACAGTCTGGAGATGGTGCCAATTCCCATACTTAGAGATGATAGAATTGTATGGAATTATAAAAGCACCATAAGGCAAGTGTGTCCAGATGCCTTCGAGTGGACACAGGTTGAGTAGAATTTCCATTATAGTGAAGATCATATGGTTGTGGTTAGGACACTGATGTGCTTGTGTTAAGATCTCCTGAAGAAGAAGCTTTAGAAGAAGATTCAGGAGCAAATGTGTCTTTGACCGGAGCAACATCAGGTGGAGCAGGTGGATTTACTTCAAACGATTCGTCGACTGCAGTACCTTGATGTACGGAAGGAGATTGTATGTATGATGAAGTTGATGAATGACTTGCAGATGGAGCGTCTTGAGCCATTGAAGAAGAACAAGATGGACCATTTTGATCGTTTGGAACATGAGCTGCGATGGCTGGTGGTACCGGTGTATCACCAATTGCCGGCTCAAAGTATTCATCAACCACTTGATTAGCCAAGATCTCCAAATCCTTATCGGTAGATGGTACATAAGGTACATGCAGGAATGGGATACAATAACTGAACTGGTTGGTTCAGAAGACAAAAGTTTGGAAGCGGGTCCTACACTAATGTGTGCAGAAGCCATTTGCTCAGACAGCTCATAGAATGTGACGTGAATGGTTTCCAAGATTTGTAGGGTTCGTATGTCGTAGATTCGGCATCCCTTATGATCTGAAGCATAACCACCAAATGTTTCAACAATCGCTTTAGCTTTTAACCTTTCCAGATCTTGGTAGTCATTTTGTAGGGCATGAAGAACTCCCATGAAGATATTGACAGTATTGGGTTTGTGGGCATGCTTCTTTATTTAGCGCAGTTGACTAGCCGAACAAATACACGGTAGTGACTGATGAGTGCTCAAACACTCATCATTTTTGGTCAAATCTGAACTGCAAAAACATCTGAAAACACGCAAAAATGTATCAAAATGATGAAAATATCCAAGGATCGTGTTTTATATGTCTCAAATGCAAAATGTTTAAAAACAATTGAAAAATGAGCAAAGTTTGCAGATTTGGCAGTTTCAGTCCCCTAACTTTCAAAGATTGGCAAAAATAGTCCCTGGAAGTTAAAAATGTGGAGTTTTATCATTCAAGGTCCCTGAAATATTTTAAGTTGTCAAAATTAGTCCTTGAATGAATTTTTGGGTGAATGGCAGAAAAGGTCCCTGAACTTTTGGAAAATGTCAAAAATGGTCCTTGGATATTTAAAGTGGAAAAATAACATTTATGGTCCTTGGGTTATTCAACTTGGCAAGTTTGGTCCTTGTAACAACTTTGGAAAAATTACATATCAGGTCCTTGAACTTTTCAGCAATTACATAATTGGTCCTTGTGGTTTTTAACTACAAATACAAAAGGACCATTTATTTAATCCAACCCCAAAACCACAAATAATCCACCAGCCCATCCCAAATACAAACCCCCAAGCCCTTTTTGCTCCCTGGCCCAATTCCCCCTTTATCAAAACCCGGCCCAAACAAAAATAATAAACCCCCGTTATTTATCCCCTCCCCTGGTCAAACACACAGTCAAACTCCCAGCTCTTTCCCTCCCCACGTGGTACTGTACTTCTCCCCAACCCCTCCATACCTCCACATCACCAACTCCACACCATGTTCCCCCAACTTCCACATAATCCAAATGGCATTAATTGATCACAAAAGTTTTCAAGAAACCAGGAAAAGTTGCTATGACTTTTTGGCGCCAATTCAGATTCAAAGGCCAAGATTTATTTGATGGATCCAAGGGCTGAGAATTGTGGTGGGAAGTGCTGAAAAGTCTTCACAAACCCTAATGGAGTGATATAAGAAGAAAAAAGATGCAGCTTTGGAGTAGTAGTAGTTAACCTAGTTTATTTTTATGTCGTTTTTATAAATTCTCTGTTTTTAGTGTTATGTTTAGCTTTTAAAATTGTATCCTCAGTATTCCAGTGTAATTTAAACTTATTTCACTCTTCAATTTCAGTTTGCAATACAGTTTGTGGTTTATGCTATTTCACATTCAAAATCTCATGATTAAGCTTAAGTTGCTAAAAGCTGTTGTTGAATGTTTGTTTAAGCTCATTTAAGTTCACTTACAGGTTTTTAAAAGCTTTTAAAGCATTTACATCATTGTAAGGTCATAAACTAAAAAATACTCAAAAATAAAAAAAAAATCTAAGAAAAATAAAAAAATCAGTGTGGAAGAAGAAGGAACCAATGGAGCATGGTATATAAAGGATGGCCATGGGTTAGTGCTCTGTGGGGAGCCTTAGGTTGTGTTCTTGGTAACTGGTTCAAAGTTTTTAAGCAGGATAGCACTTTGTAAGCATTTTTCCCTAGTTTGCATTTACTGTAGAATTGCTCAAATAAGTGCTTATCTCTATAATTTTATACTTATTTGGTGTCATGAATGATGTTTGATGCATTGTTGTATCTGGTTGTGTATTAGAATCGCTTGTTGGTCAAACTCTTATTTTCACTGCCAAATGATGATCACTTTGATTTGTTAGTCTTTGTTGTTTAGAGAGGTGATTCTGTGTTTAACTTAGCATATTATCTCATCATAAATGCCTTTGTATCATTTTCATGGCCTGAGTAAGTGTTTTGGTTTGAAAATCTCATGTTTCACATCTGTTAAGGAGTGTTTGGGTTTAAGGTGTTTAAAGTGTTTAAGTTTGTTTCAGTAGAGATTCTTGGTTGTTTCCTGTCATAGTAGGCTCTATTAGGATAATTGCAACATAAAATCCAGTGGTCTTTTGTTCAAAAGTAAAAATGATCTTTGATCTCCTCTTATGCCTTAACTGTTAGAATTGTTAGTAGCATAATCACCCAAATCCTTTCATAAGTTGTTTCTCTAGCTTATTTTAGTTTCATTTTAGCTTAAGATAACATTTTCAGTCATTTAGATTCATTAGAAGTTCACAAAAGTCAACATTTGCAAAAACCAAAAAGTCAAAAGTCTCAAAGAAAATTTTTTGAATAAACTTTGGAATTCTCTCTAGGTCTCATTATTGAGTTTTAGGATTTGTGCTTTTGGATAAGTAATATTTGGCTGCTTGTATTGTTAGTAGTATTTTTCATAATTTTTATTTAGATTATTATACTGCTTAATTTTGCTTATTCTTTAGACTGTTTTTCAAAGAATTGCCCTGCTCACAGTCTCACTAGCCCAATTGATAAGCTTGTGCTATCTTTGTTATTTGGCTTTGGTGTATGAATCTTGTTGATATGTGAAGTTAACCTAGGTAGCTTGTTACTTGCATAATTTGTTTCCATCCATTTGCTTCTTACACTGCTTATTTCACTCAACATGTGCAAACAATCCTGTTCTCTACATTGAGTAATCATTGTATTGAAGTCTTTTCACAAGCTCAATCAAAAGCTCATCTCTGAGTTTCAGCTTGTGAAACTTGGTTTGTTAGGAAGCCTAGCAAGCCATTTCAAGGTTCCAATCATCTTCAAGCTTTTTCAAGCTTGTTTGCTAGGGCTGCAAGCAGTCCCTAGTTTGTCCCATATCTGTGTGTGTGCTGGGTAATCAGCACATACAAGCCTTTTTATAAGCTCACCAAGGGCTTATTAGTGGGTCCCACTGACTCACTTTGGGTTTTCCTAACCCCCCACCTGGCAAGCTTCAAGTTTTGACCATTATTTTGACCTTAGACCCTGTTGACCCCACTTGAATTCACTCCACAAGTTTGTCCCATTTCTGTCTCAGAATCCAAATAAGCAAGTGCTTAATTTGGTCTCTTGGCTTATTCAACTTGCTTATTTGAGTGAATTTAGCTTAAACTTGTCCAAGTAATTAAATTGAATCAGATTCGACCATTGTGGACCCCAGATAACTCCATTTCAGCTTATTTCATAGTATAGTCAAACAAAGTCAACTGTAAACCATTTTAATGTCCATTTTGCTTATTTTTGATCTTTGTAGAAGTTGTTTTCACAAAAGTTTCTCATTTTCAGTAGTTAATCAAGTTTCAAAAAAAAATCCAAAAAATCATCATCTTTAATTTTAGTGATAGCTTCTATTTAATAGAATTTATCTTTTTAATTTATTTTCTATTTTTTTATTAAATACTTAGTGGTTTTCATATTTTTCCTAGGTTCCTGGTATCGTATAGTATTTGTACAAATATTTTCATAATTTTATCTTTAATTTTGTAATTTTAGCAATTAAAAGTAATTTAATTAGTTTTAATTGAAAAATCAAAAATAAAATCATTTAGTGTTTACTTTTAATCTCTAGCATCTTTTTATATTTTTTCTAGCTTTTATTAATTATATAGTGTTTTTAGAAAATAGTTTCTTAATTGTTACTGTTCATTTGCTATTTTTCTTAATTAATTTAGTTTAATTAGCTTTTAATTGGTAATTAAGCAAACTAAATCTAAAATAGTTTATTTTTAAAGTTTAGGAGTTTTTTATAATTTTTTAGGACTTCTGTAATTGTTAAATAGTTTTAGAAAAAGTTTGGTAATTTTCTAAATTAGTTTAGTATTTATTTTAATTTAAATTAGTTTAATTAGTAATTAGTAATTAATTAATAATAAATAATTAAAAAGTCTAAAAAATATTTTTCTTTTTCTTAAAAATTTTCTTTTGTCATTAGGATTGTAAAAATATGTTTTTCATCATCTAGGTGTTTATAGATTTCCATTTTCATTTTTATTTCCGTTCGTAGACGTTTAATTAAACGTAAACGTACACTTTTAGATTTGTAAACGTTTCCAGAGTTCTAGTAATCGTTTGTAGTGTTTGTTTATCAATTTCATTCATAATTATGTATTTTAATTTCAATCAATCTCTTTCACCAATCCTCGTTTCATAAACGCTTGATCTCAGAATCGTTTTAAACACCATTTCACGCTTCGTCGGGATATAACGACCCGGGAAGAACTCCTATACTCTCCTTGGTGCATTGTGCCTTTTCTAGTTTGACTTTTTGTTGACCAAATCCTTGGTTGACTTTAGTTGACCGTTCAGGACCAATCAAAATTTGGCGCCGCTGCCGGGGAGGCGTGTCGCGTGTCTTAACCGTTTTGCAGTATCGTGTTTTTGAAACACAACTTGTGTATATCGTCTATCCTTTGTATATTTACCATATATATATATATATGTATATCGTATTTTCATCTTTCAAAAACATAAAAAACACGAAAATATTTTCTCTTTGTTTCTAATATATATAAAAGAAAAAGAAAAGGGAATACTTGTCACCAAGTATTCAACAAAAACACCAAAAGAAATAATAATAATCCTCCGTCTTCCGTTGAAGGAGGGCGGTTGTAAACCATTCCCAAATAACAACAACAAAAAGATAATCGTGAAATCAATTGTTACCCGATTAGCTTTTAAAGCAAAAAGGTTTCGATTGACGTAACGGTTAACAAAAAAAAAAGACAACAAAAGAAAAATAAATAAATAAAAAGATTTCAAGTTTTCTTTGGTAATTGGTTTTGTTTTCTATTGCATGCGCACTCGTTCTTCTAGGTCTACGAGCCCATTTCGTGAGCTTGTTAAGATTCCTCGAAGACGACGTAGACGTTCTGCACCCGCAGTCGAATCCGAGATTCGTACTGTT
>LBNU01035757.1:0-34109 GCA_014162995.1 Artemisia annua | reverse complement strand
CCACGGGTTCCTCTCATTGTTGGAAGAGGATTCCTGAGAACGGGTCGTGCTCTCATTGATGTATTCGAGCAAGAAATCACATTACGTGTGGGTAATGAAGCTATTACCTTTAACCTTGATCAAACTTCGAGGTACTCCTCAAATTATGACTATGAATCGGTTAACCGAATAGATGTCATTGATTTTGCTTCAGAGGAGTACGCTCAAGATGTTCTTGGTTACGTTCATAATTCTTCAGGTGGTGATTCCACTCCGTCTTCTCATCCTATCATTTCCGACTCTTCCCCTTCTCTCACTCCGTTTGAGGGAAGTGACTTCCTTTTGGAAGAGATCGAGGCTTTTCTCAAAAGTGATTCAGTTCCAGATGGAATTGATAACAATGAGATTGATCTGGAGGGAGATCTTCTTCTCCTCGAGAAATTGTTGAATCAGGACAATTCTCCTCCCCTCCCTCCCGTAGAACTTCATAACGAGGAAATCAAATCTATTGAGAAAACTGATGAATTTCCCGAGGTCGAACTCAAGGAGTTACCTCCTCATCTCGAGTACGCATTTTTGGAGGGTGATGATAAATTGCCCTTCATAATTGCTAAGGACTTGAGTAAGGAGGAAAAATCTGCTCTCATAAAGGTCTTGAAGTTACACAAGCAAGCAATTGCTTGGAAACTCTCCGACATCAAGGGTATTAACCCTGAATTTTGTACTCACAAAATTTTAATGGAGGATGACTTCAAGCCGGCAGTCCAACATCAGAGACGGGTAAATCCAAAAATTCATGAGGTTATCAAACAAGAGGTTTTAAAACTTCTTGATGCCGGATTGATTTATCCCATCTCAGATAGTCCTTGGGTTAGTCCCATTCACTGCGTTCCAAAAAAGGGTGGCATTACTGTTGTCACAAATGAAGATAACGAGTTGATTCCAACTCGATTGGTTACTGGGTGGCGAGTCTGCATTGACTATCGCAAATTAAATGAGGCCACCCGTAAAGACCATTTTCCTCTACCCTTCATGGACCAAATGCTTGAGAGATTGGCGGGGTATGAGTACTACTGTTTCCTCGACGGTTTCTTGGGATATTTTCAGATCCCCATTGATCCTCAGGATCAAGAGAAAACCACCTTTACGTGCCCTTATGGAACATTTGCTTATAAACGTATGCCTTTTGGCTTATGTAATGCTCCTTGCACGTTCCAAAGGTGCATGATGGCCATATTTTCCGACATGATCGGGAAAACAATGGAAGTCTTCATGGATGACTTCTCGGTCATTGGGGATTCCTTTCAGACATGTCTCTCCCATTTGGACACTATGTTAAAACGGTGTGAAGACACCAATCTTTGTCTAAATTGGGAGAAGAGTCACTTTATGGTCAAAGAGGGCATTGTCCTCGGCCATAAGATTTCCAAAAACGGGATTGAGGTTGACAGAGCTAAAGTTGATGTCATTGCTAAATTACCTCATCCCACCACCGTCAAAGGTATTAGGAGTTTTTTGGGTCATGCCGGATTTTATCGTAGATTTATTCAAGACTTTTCCAAAATCGCCCGGCCTATGACCCATCTCCTCGAGAAGGATGCTCCTTTTATCTTCTCACCCGAGTGCATCGAAGCTTTTGAAACATTAAAGAAAAAGCTTACTGAGGCACCGATTCTTGTTGCCCCTGATTGGGACTTGCCATTTGAGCTCATGTGCGATGCAAGTGATTTTGCTATCGGTGCAGTCCTGGGGCAACGCAAAACCAAACACTTTCAGCCGATACACTATGCAAGCAAAACAATGACCGAGGCTCAAACACATTACACCACTACGGAAAAAGAACTATTAGCCGTGGTGTATGCCTTTGAAAAGTTTCGGCCATACTTAATCTTGACCAAATGTGTAGTGTATACGGACCACTCGGCTCTGAAATACCTCTTTGCAAAACAAGATGCAAAGCCGAGATTTCTTCGTTGGGTTCTCCTCCTACAAGAATTTGATATCATTATACGTGATAAAAAAGGGGCTGAGAACCTAGCTGCTGATCATCTGTCCCGATTAGAGAACCCACACCAAGATGTTCTCGAGAAAAAGGAAATAAATGAAACATTTCCTCTCGAGACACTAAATGCGGTTGCTTTTCGTGGAGATTCTACTACCCCATGGTTTGCCGATTTTGCAAATTACCATGCGGGTAACTTTGTGGTGAAAGGGATGTCGTCCCAACAGAAGAATAAGTTCTTCAAGGATGTTAAACATTATTTCTGGGACGACCCCTACTTATTCAAGATCTGTGCCGATCAAGTCATCCGGCGGTGTTTTTATGGGCAGGAAGCCACTGAAATTCTCAAGGCTTGCCATGCCGGTCCCACGGGGGGCCACCATAATCCAAACTACACCGCCAAAAAGGTGTTTGATTCCGGTTTCTACTGGCCCACGATTTATAAGGATGCCCAGGAATTAGTCAGATCCTGTGACGCTTGTCAACGTCACGGGAATATTTCACAAAAGAATGAAATGCCACAAAACGCAATTCAAGTTTGTGAAATCTTTGACGTGTGGGGCATCGATTTTATGGGGCCATTTCCGTCATCCCATGGAAACAAGTATATACTCGTGGCTGTTGACTATTTGTCAAAATGGGTTGAAGTGAAAGCTTTACCCACAAATGATGCCCGAGTTGTTGTGAAGTTTTTGAAAGCTCTTTTGCTCGATTTGGAACTCCACGTGCTATAATCAGTGATCGTGGTACGCATTTTTGCAATGACAAATTTGATAAAGTCATGCAAAAGTATGGTGTAACTCACCGTCTTTCTACTGCGTACCACCCTCAGACAAGTGGACAAGTTGAAGTTTCCAATCGAGGTATTAAAAGAATTTTGGAAAGAACGGTTGGCGAAAATCGTGCTTCGTGGTCGGAAAAATTAGATGATGCACTCTGGGCTTTCCGTACGGCTTACAAAACACCCATCGGGTGTACGCCTTACAAGCTTGTGTACGGGAAAGCGTGCCATCTACCGATCGAGCTTGAGCACAAAGCCTACTGGGCTCTCAAGCATGCCAATTTCGACCTCCAAACTGCGGGTGATCACAGAAAAGTTCAAATGAATGAATTAAATGAACTTCGTGATCAGGCATACGAGAACTCTTTGATCTACAAGGAAAAGACAAAGAAGATTCATGACTCCAAAATCAAAAACCGCGTTTTTAACGTTGGTGATCGAGTCCTTCTTTTCAACTCAAGATTAAAGATCTTCTCGGGAAAATTAAAAACCCGTTGGACCGGACCATTCACTATTGCAAAGGTTTATCCTTATGGCACCGTCGAATTATCTCAAAATGACGGGCCAAATTTCAAAGTGAATGGGTATCGGTTGAAGCATTACTTTGGAGAGGACATACCATCCATGGTTGTCCTGGATCTCCAAACTTTCCCCAAGGATAATTGAATTCGGGGATCGAGTCAAGCTAGCGACTCGGTGAACAAAAACAGTAGCACAACATATGGGTTTTCACACATATTTCTGACTTCTTTCTATTTCTACACCCAAGTGTGGGGGGATGTGGCGTCCCATACTTTTCCAATGTATATATGTATATCTCAAAAAAAAAAAAAATAATGTGGTACGTTATATAATAAGTGAAAATAATATTTCCGCAGTTAGCTTAGAATATTGTCTTTACTTGTTCAGAGACGGGCATTAATAGCCGGGACTTTGAATATTGGGAGGACCATAAATTTTTTCATTACTTAAAGTGGTGGGGGGGGGGGAAATTCTAGCGAATTTTATCTTTATTATCTGTTACCCCGTTTTTTGGCAAATTTTTTCAAATTTTTCCTTTATTTTCAAATTTTTGTGGTTTATCAGTCCGCCATGTCTAACCGACAAAAGGATTGGCTAATCCAAGAGAAAACGGCTCTTGGTAAAGATAAATCAAATCCGTTTATGGCTTGCAATTTGCCAAAAATTGTATGGTAATCGACTCACCATATCTTTAATTAGTGAAGAGTTGGCTAGCCCGCAAGATTATGGCTTGTGGTAAAGGCAGTTGGAAAACCATAATTGGTAATAAGCTCACCAAAGATAATAACTATGTTTTATCTAAGAGTTGGCTAGTCCAGAAGCAAACGGCTTCTGGTAAAGACTAATCAAACCCGTTGACAGCTGGTGATTTGCTCAAAATCATATGGTTATCGATGTACCATGGTTTTTACTTGAACTAAAACATTCGGCTACTCCAGAAGTGATGGATTTTGGTAAAGAGATTAAAATCCATCAAGTTTTCATAAAATATTGCTAGGGACTAGCAATAGTTTAGTGTGGGGGATTGATGAGTGCTCAAACACTCATCATTTTTGGTCAAATCTGAACTGCAAAAAACATCTGAAAACACGCTAAAATGTATCAAAATGATGAAAATATCCAAGGATCGTGTTTTATATGTCTCAAATGTAAAATGTTTAAAAACAATTGAAAAATGAGCAAAGTTTGTAGATTTGGCAGTTTCAGTCCCCCAACTTTCAAAGATTGGCAAAAATAGTCCCTGGAAGTTAAAAATGTGGAGTTTTATCATTCAAGGTCCCTGAAACATTTTAAGTTGTCAAAATTGGTCCTTAAATGAATTTTTGGGTGAATGGCAGAAAAGGTCCCTGAACTTTTGGAAAATGTCAAAAATGGTCCTTGGATATTTAAAGTGGAAAAATAACATTTATGGTCCTTGGGTTATTCAACTTGGCAAGTTTGGTCCTTGTAACAACTTTGGAAAAATTACATATCAGGTCCTTGAACTTTTCAGCAATTACATAATTGGTCCTTGTGGTTTTTAACTACAAATACAAAAGGACCATTTATTTAATCCAACCCCAAAACCACAAATAATCCACCAGCCCATCCCAAATACAAACCCCCAAGCCCTTTTTGCTCCCTGGCCCAATTCCCCCTTTATCAAAACCCGGCCCAAACAAAAATAATAAACCCCCGTTATTTATCCCCTCCCCTGGTCAAACACACAGTCAAACTCCCAGCTCTTTCCCTCCCCACGTGGTACTGTACTTCTCCCCAACCCCTCCATACCTCCACATCACCAACTCCACACCATGTTCCCCCAACTTCCACATAATCCAAATGGCATTAATTGATCACAAAAGTTTTCAAGAAACCAGGAAAAGTTGCTATGACTTTTTGGCGCCAATTCAGATTCAAAGGCCAAGATTTATTTGATGGATCCAAGGGCTGAGAATTGTGGTGGGAAGTGCTGAAAAGTCTTCACAAACCCTAATGGAGTGATATAAGAAGAAAAAAGATGCAGCTTTGGAGTAGTAGTAGTTAACCTAGTTTATTTTTATGTCGTTTTTATAAATTCTCTGTTTTTAGTGTTATGTTTAGCTTTTCAAATTGTATCCTCAGTATTCCAGTGTAATTTAAACTTATTTCACTCTTCAATTTTAGTTTGCAATACAGTTTGTGGTTTATGCTATTTCACATTCAAAATCTCATGATTAAGTTTAAGTTGCTAAAAGCTGTTGTTGAATGTTTGTTTAAGCTCATTTAAGTTCACTTACAGGTTTTTAAAAGCTTTTAAAGCATTTACATCATTGTAAGGTCATAAACTCAAAAATACTCAAAAATAAAAAGAAATCTAAGAAAAATAAAAAAATCAGTGTGGAAGAAGAAGGAACCAATGGAGCATGGTATATAAAGGATGGCCATGGGTTAGTGCTCTGTGGGGAGCCTTAGGTTGTGTTCTTGGTAACTGGTTCAAAGTTTTTAAGCAGGATAGCACTTTGTAAGCATTTTTCCCTAGTTTGCATTTACTGTAGAATTGCTCAAATAAGTGCTTATCTCTATAATTTTATACTTATTTGGTGTCATGAATGATGTTTGATGCATTGTTGTATCTGGTTGTGTATTAGAATCCCTTGTTGGTCAAACTCTTATTTTCACTGCCAAATGATGATCACTTTGATTTGTTAGTCTTTGTTGTTTAGAGAGGTGATTCTGTGTTTAACTTAGCATATTATCTCATCATAAATGCCTTTGTATCATTTTCATGGCCTGAGTAAGTGTTTTGGTTTGAAAATCTCATGTTTCACATCTGTTAAGGAGTGTTTGGGTTTAAGGTGTTTAAAGTGTTTAAGTTTGTTTCAGTAGAGATTCTTGGTTGTTTCCTGTCACAATAGGCTCTATTAGGATAATTGCAACATAAAATCCAGTGGTCTTTTGTTCAAAAGTCAAAATGATCTTTGATCTCCTCTTATGCCTTAACTATTAGAATTGTTAGTAGCATAATCACCCAAATCCTTTCATAAGTTGTTTCTCTAGCTTATTTTAGTTTCATTTTAGCTTAAGATAACATTTTCAGTCATTTAGGTTCATTAGAAGTTCACAAAAGTCAACATTTGCAAAAACCAAAAAGTCAAAAGTCACAAAGAAAATTTTTTGAATAAACTTTGGAATTCTCTCTAGGTCTCATTATTGAGTTTTAGGATTTGTGCTTTTGGATAAGTAATATTTGGCTGCTTGTATTGTTAGTAGTATTTTTCATAATTTTTATTTAGATTATTATACTGCTTAATTTTGCTTATTCTTTAGACTGTTTTTCAAAGAATTGCCCTGCTCACAGTCTCACTAGCCCAATTGATAAGCTTGTGCTATCCTTGTTATTTGGCTTTGGTGTATGAATCTTGTTGATATGTGAAGTTAACCTGGGTAGCTTGTTACTTGCATAATTTGTTTCCATCCATTTGCTTCTTACACTGCTTATTTCACTCAACATGTGCAAACAATCCTGTTCTCTACATTGAGTAATCATTGTATTGAACTCTTTTCACAAGCTCAATCAAAAGCTCATCTCTGAGTTTCAGCTTGTGAAACTTGGTTTGTTAGGAAGCCTAGCAAGCCATTTCAAGGTTCCAATCATCTTCAAGCTTTTTCAAGCTTGTTTGCTAGGGCTGCAAGCAGTCCCTAGTTTGTCCCATATCTGTGTGTGTGCTGGGTAATCAGCACATACAAGCCTTTTTATAAGCTCACCAAGGGCTTATTAGTGGGTCCCACTGACTCACTTTGGGTTTTCCTAACCCCCCACCTGGCAAGCTTCATGTTTTGACCATTATTTTGACCTTAGACCCTGTGGACCCCACTTGAATTCACTCCACAAGTTTGTCCTATTTCTGTCTCAGAATCCAAATAAGCAAGTGCTTAATTTGGTCTCTTGGCTTATTCAACTTGCTTATTTGTGTGAATTTAGCTTAAACTTGTCCAAGTAACTAAATTGAATCAGATTCAACCATTGTGGACCCCACATAAGTCCATTTCAGCTTATTTCATAGTACAGTCAAACAAAGTCAACTGTAAACCATTTTAGTGTCCATTTTGCTTATTTTTGATCTTTGTAAAAGTTGTTTTCACAAAAGTTTCTCATTTTCAGTAGTTAATCAAGTTTCAAAAAGAAAATCCAAAAAATCATCATCTTTAATTTTAGTGATAGCTTCTATTTAATAGAATTTATCTTTTTAATTTATTTTCTATTTTTTTTATTAAATACTTAGTGGTTTTCATATTTTTCCTAGGTTCCTGGTATCATATAGTATTTGTACAAATATTTTCATAATTTTATCTTTAATTTGGTAATTTTAGCAATTAAAAGTAATTTAATTAGTTTTAATTGAAAAATCAAAAATAAAATCATTTAGTGTTTAATTTTAATCTCTAGCATCTTTTTATATTTTTTCTAGCTTTTATTAATTATATAGTATTTTTAGAAAATAGTTTCTTAATTGTTACTGTTCATTTGCTATTTTTCTTAATTAATTTAGTTTAATTAGCTTTTAATTGGTAATTAAGCAAACTAAATCTAAAATAGTTTATTTATAAAGTTTAGGAGCTTTTTATAATTTTTTAGGACTTCTGTAATTGTTAAATAGTTTTAGAAAAAGTTTGGTAATTTTCTAAATTAGTTTAGTATTTATTTTAATTTAAATTAGTTTAATTAGTAATTAGTAATTAATTAATAATAAATAATTAAAAAGTCTAAAAAATATTTTTCTTTTTCTTAAAAATTTTCTTTTGTCATTAGGATTGTAAAAATATGTTTTTCATCATCTAGGTGTTTATAGATTTCCATTTTCACTTTTATTTCCGTACGTAGTACGTTTAATTAAACGTAAACGTACACTTTTAGATTTGTAAACGTTTCCAGAGTTCTAGTAATCGTTTGTAGTGTTTGTTTATCAATTTCATTCATAATTCTGTATTTTAATTTCAATCAATCTCTTTCACCAATCCTCTGTTTCATAAACGCTTGATCTCAGAATCGTTTTAAACACCATTTCACGCTTCGTCAGGATATAACGACCCGGGAAGAACTCCTATACTCTCCTTGGTGCATTGTGCCTTTTCTAGTTTGACTTTTTGTTGACCAAATCCTTGGTTGACTTTAGTTGACCGTTCAGGACCAATCAGTGACACGTTTGCCTTGAAGAAGATCAACACCATCCAATTCTCTTAGAAATTACACAGTCACCGACGACACAATCTCCATAACCCATAATTGTGTCAAACTGGTAGTTCTCGAATCTAACTATCCCGATAAACTCATTCATGAAATTCTTGAGCCCTGAGCAATTACTGATTGGTTTTTAAGAATATGTTGACATGAGTACCAAACAGAGAGAATTAGTCGGTACGTTAAAGAAGACAGTAATCAACACTTCTTAAACTTTCACCACCAAAGCTTTTGAGGTTCCTGAAGCTGTAGATGCCATGAAATAATCTTAAGCGGAGTTTTACAACTCTTGTGACTTAAACCGAGAGATCGATTCTCTCCCGGGATTTTACTAAAGTCAACAAAAGAAACCGAAAGATGTGTTATGCGATTATGACTTAGAGTGAGAACTTGGATAAGTCACAATCTGCACTAAGTGTTAAGTTGCGACAAGTCAAGTTACAATAGATCCGATCGTAATGAGTCAAGTCGTAAGGATTAACCCACAACGTCAAATTACAATTAGACTAATCGAAACGACTTAAGTTTCAACAATTCACCAAGCGCAAGTAGTTAACAAATCACTAGAATCTCACAACTGAGTTAATCACTAGGCACCATCAAATCGTCGAATTTTAGCCTCCTCATTATAAAGCTTTGGTAGCTTAGCAAAGTATCATCTCACGCTTGAATAGTTCTTCTCATCTTTCTTCCAGCTGAAAGGCTGAAGTAATGCGTACCAAAAGTATCCAGAGACCACTTCCCCCAAGTAGTTGAAGTGATGGAATCAGTCTCATTATATGAAGCTCAAAAACCCGAAGCATACTTGTGCCTCTTTTATCATCAGAAACTGTTTCTTACATCTCTTCCCCCACGTAGTTGGAATAATACACCAAAAGGAACGAGTTAGAACACTGATCTTCTCTGTGGTTATGATATTTAACTTCCCGGAATAACTTCGATTAGGAAGAAGTGTAAAGCTCATCACGTGTACTAGTTGTGCGTTCCGATGTATGTCTCCTTCCCCTTTGCAAGTTTTGATACTTCAGAATCAGCCACACATTTTTGCACAACAACTTGAAATTTTGTGAGAAGAACAACATTTGCTTAGATGTATCCTGTGAGAATCAACTGCTACAGAAAAATTCTCTGACTATCATTATCAACCCTTATATTCAGTCGGCTATTGCTAAGACCTCTTTGTGGAGTAAACCCGATATTCCCAATCTTGAAGATGAAGTAGAATTCCCCGTTTTTGTGACTTAAACTTGCACCATTGTATGACAAAGAGCGGTGTAGAGACTTTATGCATCGAATCCCTAAGTACTCTATACTCTTCAACCATCCAACCATCAAGTATACGACGTACATCACCTCTTGAATACCGACAACTTCGTGTGAGTTGTGACACTGAATGTGATAGTTATTTTGTGGCAATAGAAGAGAGGATTTACCAAAATAACTAGATACCCAATTCTTTGTCAGTGTAGAGATTAAAGGCTCAAACAAGGATCCCGAAGATACTAAGTACACATACCCGTAAAATTTCACTTCAATCTCAAATAAACAATACCAAGTAAACTCTTGTGATCACTATGCATTCCATTTCCAAATACTTAGCCGACATTTTCTTTACATTCTTGTGGTTGATTTATAGAGTGCACATTAGAAGAAACAACAATCCGTGAATAAGGGGATTCTTCTGATTCCAGTTTTGGGAAAGGAAAACCAGAAGACGGATTATTATTCATGTGTGCTTCAATATCATGATAGTCAATCATAAACACCAAGAAGAATAACTGGAGATTGGGTTTCGTGAGTAGTCTGAGAAACACTTCAAACTAGTGCGTCTTGCTCAATGGAGATGGAAGAAAATGAACCAAGAGTCAACAGAAGACGAAGAAGGAGCTTCAGAACCTAGATGTTCAATTATTCGTTGAAGCTTGAAAGTATTCATCAAACATAAATTCCAGTCATTCTTAGTAGATGGAGCATTAGGTGTCTGAGGGGAGTCGCTTAACCATTCTTCAAACATAAGTCATCATGTGATATATTCACCCTTTTACTCCACACACAGTGATAAACATAAAAACTTGTAATCATTATATATATATATCAAAAATATTAAGAGTAAATCACATTGTCATATTACATCACCCAAATAAATAAAAGCAATGTGATGGCAAAAGTCCAGCTTGAAGAATCATTCAGTTCTTTGGAGAAGCATGTAGTCGCTCTCACGAACTCTGCCTCCCACTGCTGTTTGGTGATGTTCAGTTGTGTCTAGTAGCTTTCGATGCCATGTAGTAGGTATTCAACTCGCTTCCTGATGACTAGACCCTTCATCCAGTGAAGAACAGCGAACACAAGTGTCTTCTTCTCATTAGATGGTAGATGATGCAATTTTCCTTTGGATGAGATGTCTATCACCGCATACAACTTCCAAATCCAGATTTCATACCAATGGCTCCAAAGAAAGGTGTGAAGATTGCAACAGAGAGGAAGACGGAGAAGATGGTGAACCCGTTGTTCGAGAAGGGGCTGAAGTAGCTTGGTATTAGTGGAGCTTTGCCACCAAAGAAGGATGTCCACAGATTTGTGAGGATTCAGAGGAAGAGGAGGATCCTCAAGCAGCGTTTGAAGGTCCCTACCAGCCTTGAACCGGTTCACAAAGACTCTTGACAAGTATGAAAAGTACAGGAAGAAGTGGGGTGGTGGTNATAAAATGATTAAACATAAAACATAATAAGTTTAACTAGCAACCTATCATAAACTAATGACTGACACTTGAATAACGTGAAACGTGTTCCTAACACAAAAGTCCAGCTTGAAAAATCATTCAGTTCTTTGGAGAAGCATGTAGTCGCTCTCACGAACTCTGCCTCCCACTGCTGTTTGGTGATGTTCAGTTGTGTCTAGTAGCTTTCGATGCCATGTAGTAGGTATTCAACTCGCTTCCTGATGACTAGACCCTTCATCCAGTGAAGAACAGCGAACACAAGTGTCTTCTTCTCATTAGATGGTAGATGATGCAATTTTCCTTTGGATGAGATGTCTATCACCGCATACAACTTCCAAATCCAGATTTCATACCAATGGCTCCAAAGAAAGGTGTGAAGATTGCAACCAAGAGGAAGACGGAGAAGATGGTGAACCCGTTGTTCGAGAAGGGGCTGAAGTAGCTTGGTATTAGTGGAGCTTTGCCACCAAAGAAGGATGTCCACAGATTTGTGAGGATTCAGAGGAAGAGGAGGATCCTCAAGCAGCATTTGAAGGTCCCTACCAGCCTTGAACCGGTTCACCAAGACTCTTGACAAGTATGAAAAGTACAGGAAGAAGTGGGGTGGTGGTATAGTGGGATCCAAATCACAGGCAAAAACCAGGGCTAAGGAGAGAGTTCTGGCTAAGGAGGCGGCCCTGGTAATCAGTTGTCTGCAGTTGAAGATGTGATACCCAAAGGTATCAACACCATTATGGAAGTTCTTCATACCCTTCATATTAGATGAGTGGCTGAGGATCCTTGAGTGTAAGAGCCAGTCATTGAGATTTGCACATACCAAAAATACATATAAAAAGACCAAAGGAAGATGTGATGGTTAGAGCATGCATAAGATAGACTCATATACAAGGCAAGTCCCCAACGAGATGAGTATAAAGCAAAAGCACACACCAAGACACATATAAACTGCTAGGATACCAAACCGCTATAATAATAAACCGCTAATCTAACAAACCGATGTTAAACTAACGGCTGATAAACTACCCGCAGTTAAACTATCCGCAGTTAAACTATCCGCCGATAAACTAACCGCTGTTAAACTAACCGTTGTTAAACTAACCGCTATTAAACTAACCGCTGCTAATCTAACCGCTGCTAATCTAACCTCTGCTAATCTAACCGCTGTCAGGAATATCTCATACGCAAACCGCTAACAAGAACACAAGTTAACAGCTAACAAGAAAAACTCATACGCAAACCCCAGATAACACAAACAGCTTAAATGACTACACAATAATAAAAGCAACCAACTCCAGTTACTAACGCACCTAATTGACACAAAGGCATTCAAACCTAAACATCAAATCGTCCCAACAACAAAACAATGGGATACAACTGCTCATACTACGAATTTGTGAGAAACACAAGGACGATAGGGATTAAGAGAAGAGAACTAAAACATATAAGGACTATATAACACGTACCAAAAAATAGATCAACGAGATGAAATGGAAAAGATATGCACCGGTTTCCTAGAGAGAAGAGGGAGTTTTTAGAGAGACAGAAAAAATAAAAAATGATGAAATTATGATCTAACTGCTATCCTTAAATATGCAAGTGCAACTTACTAAACATGTAAAAATAGGCCCTTCAACTAGGCAAACCGCTGCATACAATAGCAATATGGCAAAATAAGTCCATCAGTTAAGCACACAACTTAACAATATACACTCAGCACATACACAAGGAGAAAAAGCAACAAGCAATACAGCAATACGCAACCATTAAAGCAAGCATGAGAAAGCAAACAAGGCAAATCTAACAACCATTCTCCCCCTCAATCAATTATCTGAGTTTTGTAAGAAAATTCAGAGTGCATTGATTGAAGAAAGAAATCACAAGAGTATAGGAGGATAGATCAAGCTGGTAAATTCAAAAGAGCAGATAAAGTCCGAGTCCTGAGAAGAGATACTCAGAAGTCATAGAAGGAAATGCATCAAGGGTGAGATGTAAAATCTCCCATCATTGGAGATTTGTGTATCTTTGGCCTCCATGTTTTGTGCCTTCTTGTGTGGAAATAGTAAGAAGATTTTCCACTTGAGTAATGACAACCTGCATTATCACAAACTCGATTGCATGTATATGGGTTAGTGATAATAGTATCCAAACCCTTAGGGGTTTTCCGGCTGATCATGGGATTGCCATTTGTAAACTCCTTATTGGTTGGTATCCACTTAAGTCCAATGAGCTTAAAAATTCTACCGGTAGGAATCCACTTTAGGCAAGATCTAGAATTATTAAGCTTCTTATGCATAGAAGATGACTTTATATAAATCCTAGGCTTAACCAGTTGAAGCTTAGCTGAGTTCTTCACTAAAGCAGGAGTCATCAAAAGAGGTTGTGATCCTAAGATTCCGTCCTTATGCAGTTGTGCCCTTTTTCTAGCCCTTTCTAGATCACCGTACTTATACAGGTCATAAGAGTTAAGATTTTTTATGCTTGGTTTCGACACTGTTTTAGAACTGATCCTAAGGGAGCTGATGGCAGAAGTATTATTATGAGTATTAACTGATTTAGTTGACACTTGTTCCACATCAACTTGGGAGGCAAACCGAGTTTTTGAAACTTTTGCTCTTTCAGACCTAAATGCACTAGGTTGCCTAGCAACAGATTGATTTCTATTACTTTGAAATACTGGTTTCCCCAAGATTGATGGTTTTGTAAGCTTAGTGTTTCTACTATTCACTGTTGATTTTCCAGGCTCATGATTAATAGATGTGACAGTGAAGCCTACTTCCTGAAGTTGTGCTTTGAAATTATCATATTTGTTAGTCCAAGAGTTTGTTTGAACTGCAGCCTTAGTACTTTTTTCTTTGAGAGACTCATTCAGGTTATTACATTTTAATTTCAAAGACTCATTGTCCAACAGTAATTCAGCTATTTTAGACTCAAAATTTCTAGTAGCAATCTCACTACTGACAAGTTTAGCTTTAAAATCATTACACATATCACTCAAATCAGTCATACGGTTTTTCAGATTTTTGATTGTCAGGTTCTTGGTTTCTAGCTGAGTTTTCAAATTATTAATCATAAAATGTTCACGGAGATCAGGAAGTTCCGGATTGTTACATGGTTGATTATTTTGAAAACTTTCTTCCTTTTGTTGCATTGCGATTTCAAGAGAAATGCAATGTTTTTCAAGTTGCAAAAATATTTTTGAGAGTTCGTTAAAAGTTTCTTTATCAACCATATCATTTGATTTAAAAACATCAGCCGTCAACACAGAACTTAACACTTTATCACGTTCAGCATCCTGATCACACTCTCCCCCTTTATGACTCTTATTTGTTGAATTAGACATGTTATTGCTATCAGTCTTTTCCAGCAAGTTTGAGTCATAAGTGAGTTTGATTTGATCAGTATGTTCCAGTTCATTAGAGAGCACATTATGTTGATCAACTAAGGGTACCTCCATACATGACCTTTGGTCATTGACCGGTTTAGATTCAGCATTCATGCCATGGTTGACAAGAGTCACTGAACTGGTGGTAGTGTCAATCTTAACATTTGCTGATTCTTTACTCATCATGACACTTAACCCATCATCCAATGCTTTCTCGAATCATCAATACCATCACATGACTGTACCAGGGATCCCTTCACTTTCTCGTCATCCACGTGTCTGAATTGTGCTCTTTCCTCAATGAACATTTTAACATCACCCATGAGCTGGATGAGTGTATCTCTGAACGTGTCAACCTCAATTCCCGTGTGTTTAGCAAAACAGCTTCTAGTCATCTCACTATAATAATCATACTGCAGAGTGAGTTTTGACTCAAAGAACATTTGGAGTTGTTTGTTGAGTACACTAAGAGCGGCTATGGATCCAGTTTTGGAAGATATTCCTTTGTCAAGCTGTTGTTGCAATTGATCTAAGTTTAGAATCATTGTGTCTGTGAAGATCTGAACATCTTGACCAAAGAGTGTTGCAAATGCACGTTCGTATCCCATAATGAATTCAGTTCCCTTTAAAAGCACCGAAAGGTGTGAGTGAAGATGTAGAAAGCATACTATGGAGCAGTCCTTTGCATTACTGAATGGCACGGGTGACTGACTGATCTTTGTCTCATGAGAGTTAGAGCTTACTGAATCCTTGTCACATAGTTCAAGATCATTTGTCATATGTGTTGTGTTGGGTTTCTTGTGTTCATCGACCATATCATACAGTTTGAGAATCTCGGGAATGGCACTCTCTGACGTGTTTGTCATATTAAGATTGCTCATTGATATAGTAACTTGTTATGACAAAGATAAACCGCTAACACTTAACGACTAACACTTAACCGCTTCTCTAGTTAACCGCTGGAACTTAACCGCTATGACTTAACCGCTGACACTTAACCGCTGTTGGAAGTAACCGCGAACAAAGTAACCGCTGTGATAGCAAACCACTGATAATACTAACCGCTGACAGAGTAACCGCTAGTAAATTAACCGCTGAAGAGTAAACCGCTGGAGGGAAACTCCGTACAGCGTAATGTTCGCTGATCAGATTGTACTAACCGCTAATACTTAACCGCTGAAACCCAAGTTAACCGCTGCGAAGAATACCTTAACGTAGAGCAAACCGCTGGCAAGAAAAAGGTTCCAAAACCATTCGTATACTTCACAAATGTTAGATTTAGTCCAACCAACTGATAAACTAGATGAATCTAACCTCTCTAATCCTAGAAGTACAAGAAAGAACACAAGACTCACCACGAACAAGCTCCAAAATGAGTAAAAACCACCCTAAACTAGTAGAAACCAAAACAAACCATACACCACAAGTCCTACAATACCTAGGATGTAACAATGGCTCTTGATACCAATTGTAGAACACTAAATAAGATCACAAACACGTATAATACTTGTGGTATGGTTCGTTACATGTGAGAAAGAAGAGAAGAAATGTAGAGAGAGAAAGTTAGAGAGAGAAAGAGATGAAGCCTTAGAGAGAAAACCAAAAAAAATAAAATGAGATTATGAGAAGGCTTACCCTCTCCAAGGATGGAGAGGGTATTTATATGTACATGGGTTTTGCCACTTGGGCGTGCCACTTGGGCTGCGGAACAGGTATACAGTGGGTAAAGACCCGTCCTTCTTCCGCGAACTAATCTACTTCTAAACTACGTTTCACTAACTATTGTAACTACTACGAGCTAAACAATGCTTAATCATATTTGGGGTGACCGAATCTTTCTTATACAAAAAGCGTATTCCTAACAGTCATAAAGACATCTACAACGACTATGAACCCCCTTCACCAGGTATTTTGTTATTAGACAGTGTTCAATTTTTATAAGCCCATCAAGAGTTATTATTGATATTAATTTTTAAAATTTTAAATGTTTTTAACATTGTTAATATAATACTTTGAGAATGATATATTGTTTAATAGACATGAACCATTAATCAACATCCTAACACAAAACACTAATTCATATATCATTGTATGAAATTATGTAGATGGAGAAAAATGCAATCATGAATATAATTTTGATGTTGCTACAGAAGAACATCAATGTCTTCCATTTGAAGATTTTAAAGATAGTGGAATCAAACAATTAAGAGATGTTTTGCCTCATCCAATGGGTCGTGTTTTTCTTGACACATCACTGTCCCCAAAAAAACTCTCAAGTGATTTTTTTCCACAAATAAAATCATCATCAAATTCAATGAGGAATGAAGGAGTTGTGAAGTGTTTCCTACCAATACGATCGATTGATCAGCTTAGGAGGCAAATAAAATTCAATGAGGAAGAAAATGTACGCGATGAACAAACAATATTGATATGTGCGGAGGCAATTGACCGACGAAAGAAAAAATATTAGAGTATCAAGAGAGGATTATCGATATTCAAAAACAAATTTATAATTACAAATGTTTGTAATTTCATTTGTATGCATTAATATTTCTTAATGTGTTTTTGAACATTCAATATT
Organism: Artemisia annua; assembly: GCA_014162995.1. Taxonomy (NCBI): domain Eukaryota; kingdom Viridiplantae; phylum Streptophyta; class Magnoliopsida; order Asterales; family Asteraceae; genus Artemisia; species Artemisia annua. Next base: position 16,943 of record LBNU01035757.1, on the reverse strand, counting down.
GGTATACAATGCTTATAAATTTAATTGTTACAAACAAATGATACTTGAAACATCCAATCTTTAAAAATTTTCTAAAAAAATATAGTAAATCTATCTGATTGCATTTTCCAACTAACTTAAATCATTTTTAGATAATGATTAACACAATTTAAACTAAATCACAACAACTTCGTTTAGGTTATCTTTGTTGAGATTTGTTAGAACCTAAGTTTACCAACGTTTAGTCAAGTCTCGATTATTTCAGTCAATGTAATAGGTTGCTAAGTTATTTAAGTGAGTTATGTAAACATGTAGAGTCCAAACTCGTCCAATGGGCCTAAAGCTCATACGAATTAGAAAGGAAGGAGTAGGGAAGTGTTGCCCTAGCTCCTCACCTATAAATAGGACCTTATGTAATCATTCTCACTTGTTGGTTATTTCAATATCATAAGGAAACTCTTGCACTTTTATTCTTCATATTTGATCTAATCAACCAAACTCTATTTCTCATCTTATTTCTACCAAATCTATACTTGTGTTTACAATATGGTGACCTAACAAGTGGTATCAATCGCTAGAAGAAGGTGTATTACTTTGTTTTTGTTTCTAACGACCCAAAAACCAAGTTTTTACTCGTTATTTTTATTTAAAGTTTGCTACTTTCTTGTTTGTTTCGTGTTTATATCACATATTTGTCATCAAACTTGTGTTACAAACTCAAACAACCAACAAAGTCTCAAATTTTTTGCACAAATACGTACGTTTCTTTACTTGTACTATTTTTCGAGATCTTTCAAATTTTTGAAAAGTGCTTCATGTTTGCAACTTTCTTTAAGATTTCAACATTTTAAGGTTAGTTGTACAAGAATCTTGGATTAAAAACGTGTTTTTGGATTGCTTTTTACAAAAACAAAAATCTGCCTTGTTTTGACTAGTTTTCGAAATCTTTTGGCCCTAAACTTTCGAGATCTTTCATCGTTGCTCCTAAGGTGTTTTCGTTGCTTACTCAGTGCTTTCTCTCTTGTATAAGAAAGAAAACACTTCGACTTGTTGGATATTATTGAGATTGTATAATCTCGATAATTTGTGAAAATTTTTTTCTAAACTTTTGAAACTTTCGAGATCTTTTCTGGACTTTCGAAATCTTCTGATTTTCGAGATCTTTGGAAAACTTTCGAAATCCTTTCATAATTTTCGAGAAACTTTACTAAAATCTCATAACACAAAAGTTTCAAAAATCTCACAAAAAAATTTCTCGATAACCCAAAATTTTTGAGAACTTTGCAATTTTTCGAGATCTTTGGATTTTTATCGAGAACTTTGGACTTTGACTGTTTTTCGAGATATTCAACATTTTAAGCTTTGAGAACATACTCGGGATAGTTTTCGAGAATTGGCATAACACTTATACCTTCTACAAGATCCATTTTCACACAAGTCATTCATCATGTCTCAACCACCGTATTACAACTTTCATCATCAACAACCATATCATCATACACAAATGTTTCGTCAACAACAACAACAACAATATCAACAACAACAACCTCAACAATCATATACATATCATCAAATGAGTTCTCAACAACATCATGTCATGATGCATCAACATCAACAACTGCCTCAACCTCCACCATTTCCAATGCAACAAATCAGTCAACCATTGAAACAAACTCATTGGTTTGACCAAATGTGTGAGGTCATCACTACTCAACAATCAAGGCATGAAGCAGGTTCACTTGACACACCACCTATCCTCACACCCGGTAACTATGTTCAGTGGTCAAGTCGATTCCTACGATTTCTTGAACTCAAGAAACCACATGGCAAATACATGAGACAAGTTATCTCTGAATGTCCATTTGTGCCACCAACTGACTTTGTCCAGGTAATCCTAATGCAACTCCACCAATACCGGATTCCTACAGAACTCTTACCGATGCCCAACTCACTGCTGAGCAACTACTTCACAAAGAAGCCGATGAATATGCTATGATTTATATTCTTCAAGGAATACCAAATCCGATCTTTTGCAATGTTGATGCTCAGAAAACAGATAAGGCTATGTGGGAACATGTTCATCTCCTAATGGAAGGCACTCAACTGAATCAAGAGGACATGGAATGCAAACTTTATATGGAATACACAAACTTCATGATTGAGCCAATGGAATCACTTGAGTCATATTATCACCGCTTCACAAACATCATTAATGACCTCGGTCGACATAACATAATCATACCAAAGATTGGAATAAACACGAAGTTTTTAGGATGTCTTGGCCCAGATTGGCAGAAGTATGTGACATTTGTTCGACAAACAAAGAATCTTCATGAGACACCATATGGTTTGCTGTTTGACTATCTGAAACACCATCAACATGATGTGGACAATGATCGCGCTCTCAGAGGAAACTACTCACAACCCCCACCTACAAACTCTTTGGCACTTGTTGCTCAATCTCATGTTCCTTCTCCACCACTACCACACAATGTTTATCATCCAGAACAGACGTACCTTAACAACCCATCTCAGTACTCATCGTATGATTCCACAATGCATCCTTCGGCCAATTCATTTGCTTCATATGACAACCATTACACCTTGCCTTCACAACAAAGTGCAAATGATGACGACGATGATGAAGATTTCAACAGTCTCAACCAAGGAATTGCACTCATTGCTCGAGCTTTCAGCAAATTCTCAAACAAATCCAACAATCGTCTTCGTTCATCTTCTAATACAAGGAATCAAGCTGTCATTCAGGATGGTCGCATTGAAATACAGAATCGGAACAGTGGAAGATTTGGATCAGGAAGTTATATGGGAAACTCCAACTCTGGACAACGGTCTAACAACAATGGAGGATTCAGGAACAATGGTGGTGTCCCTCAGAAAAAGGCAGAAATTGTTGATACTGGGAATACTGAATCAGGGAATACAATCATCAGATGCTACAACTGCAATGGGATAGGTCACTTGGCAACTGCATGTCCATCACCACATACTCAAGGCAACAAATATCACAAGCAGGCATTACTTCTAGCTCTCAAAGATGAAGCCCGTAGCAATACAAATGCCAACGACAACAGCTTCATGGCAAATGCACATTCTGATGATGACATGGAAGATCTGGAAGCTGCTGTTATGCTTATGGCCAACATGCATGAACTCCACATAAGTGACTCGGGCCCAGTATATGACACTGATGGTCAATCTCAGGTATCTTCTACTCATTCGTGCCTGATAAATGAAATTGTATCCCCATCTGCATCTGAATCTAACAAGGAACAAGGTGTTCAAACTGACTCATTGTTATCTAAACACACGAATACTCAAATGCACACAAAAGTTATATTTGATGAATTTCAAATTAACCCGGTTGTCACATTTGATGATTCGGATAATGAAAATGTCAATGATAACAATGGTCAAGTTGAACATCTTGATTCTTCGTCTGGTCCAGATTCAGAACTTCAGTCCCTTCTCATGACTAGTCAAACTCAAAATATTAAATGTCAAGAGCTTAATGCTAGATTGAAAGCAAAAAATGCATTATTAACTAGGGATATTGAGTGCTATAAATTACAACTGAAAAATGCTGAAAAACTTGTTCAACGGGAAAAAGGCTTTGAAGCTGCTTTTCAAAAATCTTCTCTTCATGTTATAGAACTAGAACATCAAATTGCTAAAATTATGGAGTCTAAAAACATCTTAGCTTCTGAACTGGAAAAACAAGCATTTGAACACAAACAACAAATTGCACAACTTGATGCAGTCATTTTAAAAACTAAAACTGAGTTGTCAAATTGTCTAGCCGAGTTCAAAGAACATAAATGCAAAACCAGAGAAAAAGTTAAGTCATACATAGATGAGATTGTTGAATTGGAGCATAAGCTCAAAGAATTTCAAAATGTTGTGTATAAAACTGGTAATTCAGTGACCACAATTCAAAAGTTTTCAGTAAAACGAACAAACAATGGTCATGGCTTTGCAATCGCGAGTGAATCACCAAGTTTTTTACGAGTGGCACTCAATGAGATTCCGAAGTTATATAGTGCAGATCATTTCTTTGACGATAATGTTGTTCGTACTGTTGTATATGATTGTGAGGAAGAAAATGAAATTGAAGAAGAGAGTCGATCAAAAATGGAAAATGTTAAATATAATATGCCTTTTGATTACTCCAAAATGCCTCCGATAACCGATATTTTTACCCCTCAGAAAGAGAAATCTGAACAACCATGGTTCATAATCAAACCTCAAGAAGTTACCTCTTCAGTAGCTCCTGCTAAGCCAGTGGTGCAAATTAACGGTCCTTTACCAAACAATGAAAAACTTCAACCTCTTCCTACTCGTTGTCTTGTACTTTGGTATTTTGAGACGTTCAAGGAAGATCTTGAACGATTGGACGAAGCAATAGAACGCAATTCTCAAATAACGGTTTTTACTATTACTACTCCTCATGGGAGAGAAAAGAGAGAAGTGTTTCAAAAACAGTTTTTACCTATTGCTCAACAACTTGCGTCTATGTGCTAACCACTGGGAGCAGGAACTTCAAAAAGAAGTCTCCTCTATGATGAATGTTTTCCAAGCAACTGAACAAGCTATTTTAAAGCAAAAACGTCGAAATCAATTTTTACAAAAAGAAGCTGATCGACTCTTGGAACATGTTCTTAGTGCTGATATTATTTCTGTTGATGATCATTGTGATGATATTGAGTTGTTATCTAAAGAAATTGAGACATTAAAAGATGAAAACGTTAATCTCTGAAAACACAATGATGATGTGCAAAACAAACTTTCAAATGAGATTTCTCAACTCAACAAAAAGCTTGAATGGTGTCAAAACCAAAGTCTTGATTTCGAACTGGAATTACAAAGTCTTAAAACTTCCACAACATTTCAAAATGAAAATGAGGAATTAAAAAGTCAAATTTCAAAATATGAAAAGGAAATTGCAGAATTGCAAGAAGTTACCGACTATTAGCAAAAGAGTCGTGATGAATATTTTTATTCTAACAGAAAACTCGACAGTGAAATTCAAGATAAAATGCACATTATCATTGAGTTGAAAGAGAAAATACGTGAACTTGAAAAAGGAAAATCTGTCAACACTAAAGTAATTGCACCAGGAATGTACTCATTAGACATAACAAATGTAGCACAACACACTAAGAAGTCTAATTTGGATCCTTCCACTTCTACAGGAATAGTTGCCACTCATAGCGTTAGCAGATCCAAGCATAAACGAATGAAAAGGAAGAATAGGATTTTGTAACGTAGAAGAGAGACACTAGAAGCCTCTGAAGTAGAAGAACACCCTAGGACTTTGAATAAGACTCATCCTGCACTAGATTTAGATTCTGATTTGGCAAATTGTAATCCTAATCTTTGTGTTACAAATGATGAACCTTTGAATGTTTTAAAAGTTGATGCTTCATGTGTGTTTTGTCATAATAGCATGTTATCTGGTGATCATTCTAAATGTGTTGCACATTCTCTTTTATCTCGTTTTAAGAAACGTACATCAGGCAGAAAATCTAGGCCCACTAATGCTTCAAAATCTGTGCTAGGACTTATGCCTTGTGTAGTTTCTAAGAATGATATAGTCAATCCAGTAGTTGCGAAAAATACCTCTAGGATCATGCCAACTCTTACTGAATTTGATATAAAGAAGGCTAAATCTGGTTGGAATTGGCAACGTTGGTTACAAAGGACACATAACTTTAAATGTATTCCTAAAATTGTTAACATGTGTGCTTCTAACACAACGGAACCCACAACTTCATTAGGTTCCACCCTTACCATTGTACCATCGTCGTCTCTTTCATGTGATGCAGGTGGTGCAAATCGTTCTTTGGATTGTTGATAGCGGATGCTCCCGACACATGACAGGCAATCTCAAACTGTTAAGAAACTTTGTCTCAAAGTTTATTGGAACTGTCAGATTTGGGAATGATCATTTCGCTGCAATTATGGGGTATGGGGACTATATCAGTGGGAACATCGAAATTAGTCGTGTATATTATGTTGAAGGCCTTGGTCACAATCTCTTCTCAGTCGGTCAATTTTGTGATGGTGATCTGGAAGTTGCATTTAGGGAGAAAACATGCTTTGTTCGTGATTTACAAGGAAATGATCTTATGTCAGGCACACTTGAAAACAGTCTTTATACAATTTCAATGTCCGACATGACCGCTTCCTCTCCCATATGTTTACTTTCAAAAGCAGAATCGACAAAATCCTGGTTATGGCACCAACGCATGTCTCATCTCAACTTCAGAACTATGACGGACCTTGCTCGCCATAAACTAGTAGACGGTCTTCCAAGGTTCTGATATGCAAAAGATCACTTATGTCCAGCTTGTGAACAAGGAAAGAGCAAACGTGCACACCTCACCTCCAAACCAGAACCGAGCACTGATCATGTTCTTCAACTTCTTCATATGGATTTATGTTGACCAATGCGAGTACAAACGATTAATGGGAAACAGTATATTCTTGTGATTTTTGATGACTTCTCCAAATGGACTTGGGTCTAATTTCTTCGAAGCAAAGATCAAGCTCCATCAATGATTATTACCTTTCTCAAGAAAATTCAAGTTCAACTCCGCAACACTGTCAGAATCGTTAGAACGGACAATGGAACTGAATTCAAGAATCAAACCCTTCGTGAATATTTTGAGAAAGTGGGAATTGAACATCAAACCTCGATTGCACGGACTCCCGAACAGAATGGAGTGGTCGAAAGACGCAACAGAACGTTAGTGGAAGCCGCACGAACGATGCTCATTAATGCTCAACAACCAGATTTTCTTTGGGCAGAAGCCGTCTCAACCGCATGTTACACCCAAAATCGTTGTATGATCAATAAACGTCAAAAAGTCACACCGTATGAAATTGTTCACAAACGAAAGCCTAACATACAACACTTTCATGTATTTGGTTCTCTATGTTATCCAAATAATGATCGTGATGATCTTGGAAAGCTCAAAACAAAGGCTGACGTTGGTATCTTCGTTGGATATTGTGAAAACTCAAAAGGTTTTCGAATCTACAACCGTCGTAATAGAGAAATTCAGGAGACTATTCATGCAAATTTCGATGAGCTCACAGAAATGGCTTCTTAGCAGAACAGCTTAGGACCCGCAACCAACCGTCTAAACCCTACAGATTCTTCAGCTGAATGATGAGTGCGCAAACACTAATCATTTTTGGTCAAATCTGAAACGCAAAACATATGAAAACACGCAAAAATGCATCAAAATGTAGAAAATACCCAAGGATCGTGTTTTATGTGTCTCAAATGCAAAATTTTTAAAAACAAATGAAAAATGAACAAAGTTTGCATAATTGGCAGTTTCAGTCCCCCAACTTTCAAAAATTGGCAAAACTAGTCCCTGGAATTCAAATTTGTGGAGTTTTATCATTTAAGGTCCCTGAAATATTCTAAAATGTCAAAAATGGTCCTTGGGATTTTAAAAGTGCAAAAAATGGAAAATTGGTCCTTGTGTTATTGGTGATTGGCATGTTTGGTCCTTGTGAGTACTTTGGAAAATGTATAAGTTCAGCCCCTCAAGTTTGGGAAAGATGCAAAATTGGTCCTTGTTATAACAAACACCAAACGGACCCTTCTTTTGTTTATAACCCAACACCACCAAATCCAATCCAAAACAAACCCAGCCCAATCCCATTTAACCCTTCCCACTGGCCCATTTCACCACCCCGGCCCAAACCCCAAACAAATAACTCCCCCCGTTTTATAACTTCCCCCCAGGTCAAACCTTTGACCCTCCATCCTCCCCAACCCACGTAAAAGCTTAACCAGTACACCCTCCTCCATTCCTCCACCTCAATTCCACCTCACCATGTTCCCCTAACCTTAGCTAACATCCAAGAGGCATTAATTGCCCAGAAAATCCTCCAAGAAACTTATAACTCCTCCATCCTGACAAGTTGGAAAAATGGCGCCAAAATACCATTCAAAGGCCAGGATCAAATCCACTCATCCAAAGGCTCAGAATTGAGATGGGAAGTGCTGAAGAAGTCAAAGAAACCCTAGAGGTGCCCTATATAAAGGAAGAGATGGAGAGAGAAGGAAGTTTAGTTTTTAGTTTAAGTCTTTAATGTCGTTTTTTTTAGTTATCAAAAATTCTAGTGTAATTTCAGTTTAGAAGCAGTATTTAGGTGATCTTGTTGTATTTGAACTCAACTTAATCAATCAATTTCAGTTAATCTTTGGAATTCAGTTTGTGCTCAAATTTCATTCAAAATCTCCAATTTCTTGTATTTCAATTAAATGTTGTTTACTTGGTCTCAAAATGTTGTTTGAATCTTGTTAAGGTTGTTTGAACTCAAAAACAAGCATAAACTCAGAAAAGAAAAGAAAAGAAAAATACAAAGAAAAAGCACAAAAATATAAAAAAAAAATTAAAGAATGAAGAAGAAAGCAAGGAGCACTGTAAATATGGGATGGCAGTGGGTTAGAGGCTTCATGGGAAGCCATTAGGTGGTGTTTTGGTCCTTGGTTCATAGTTCTGTGCTTGGAAGGCTTTGTAAGCAAATCTCTTAATTTTAAGCATTTACTGTTCATAAGCTTCTTAGGTGTTTATATTTGAATTTTTATGCTTAGTAGGTGTATTTGAATTAGATTTTAGCTTAATAATAGGTCTTTGTTCATTAAAACTCATTGTGCTTACTATTTACACCTTAACTGCCATTATAGCATAATCTTAGTTCATGAGTATTTGTTGTTAATAATGGTGTTTCTGAGTTAAAATATGCTTATTACATCATCTTATGACCTTTTGAACTTGAATCATGGACTGAATCAGTGGACTCCTTTGAAAATCACAAGACAGTGAACCATAAAGGGGTGTTTGGATCAGGGGATATGTTGGTGTTCTAGTTGTTTGTTGTAGTTGTTTCTGGCTTAGACATACTTCATTAGGTCACAATAGAATAGTCATAGTGTAAAATCAAGAGTTATTATCAGCAAAAGTCAAAATCACTCTCCAATTTCATTTGTGAGTTAACTGTGAAGTTCAGGGTTCGTAGATCTCAGTCAAAATTCATGTGCATAAGGTAGATTGTGTCATAGCTTATTTAAGTCTCAACTTTAGCTTATTAACATCATTTTCAGTCCAAAAAGGATCAATCAAAGGTTCAATAAAGTCAATGCTTAGTTCAAAATCTAAAAAGTCAAAGCTTGCAGAAAAATATTTTTGAATAAACTTGTGAATTAGCTGTAGGGTTTGATATTAGGTTTTATGTTTGTGCTTTGGGATAATGTCATTTGGTTGGTTGAGTTGCTAAATTATTTTTGGTGATTTTTTGTGAGCTTGCTAACTTGCTTAAAAATCTGCTTATCCTCTTAGGCTGTTTTCCCAAAAAAGATGCCCTGTTCACAGTGTTGAGTGCTACTTCACTAAGCTTTAGATTGTTCTATATTGCATGTTAGTGTGTGATTATGCTGATTTGTGATGTCCTTGTGGGTGGGTTACTTGATTTAGTGCTTAACCACCCATTATCTGCTTAATATGGACTGCTTAATGTGTGCTTATGTTCTGCCAAACAACTCACTACACTGATCACTCAGTGTAGTGAGTCAACTTCACACAGCTACATCCAGAGCTTATTTGTGGGTCCAGTGTGAGAATTTTGGTTTTTTGGAATCACCAACAAGCTAGCTTTTCACTCCAAGGCTCATTTTTAGGTCGTTGAGTCCTTCTCGCCCTTCCACGCCTCTCAACACCTAGGCCTACCAATCATTTCTCTTCGCAGACCTGCTTCTGTCTTGCACAGGGCGAGAATCAAAGATGCTTATTAGGCTTATTTGAAAAGCTCCCTATCCCCACGTGCTTGTGCCTCTTCGTTCCCACGGTTTCCTTCATTTCCTGTTTCACATTAGCAATTGCATCTTATTTTTCACTTGCTTTTAGTTCTTAGACTTATTTTGGAGCTAGTGCTCACTGTTTAAGCCAAAAGCTTGACTGTTTGTCCATAAGCTCAATTTTTCTACTTATATTTGCATTTCCAAAATTCATTTGAGACTTCATTAAAATATGCAAGTATGTCAGTATTGAAGTAGTTCCATAAAAAGAAAAAATCAAAAAAATCAATCAACTATATATACTTTTAAGTGATAAGCTATCATATTTAATAGAAATCTCATTCTCTCTTCTAATTTCTATTTTCTACTTTCTTTTCTCTTTTATCTACCACCATACCTTAGTAGTTCTCTTACCTACTTCTTTCTCCTAGGATTTATGTTAAGTCTTAAGTATTTCTAGAAAAATTTTCATAATTTTATCTTTTCATTTGGTAATTTTAGTAATTAAAAATAGTTTAATTAGTTTTAATTGAAAAATCAAAAAGAAAATCATTTAGTGTTTAATTTTAATCTCTAGCATCTTTTTATATTTTTTCTAGCTTTTATTAATTATATAGGATTTTTAGAAAATAGTTTTCCCATTGTTACTGTTCATTTGCTATTTTTCTTAATTAATTTAATTTAATTAGTTTTTAATTGATAATTAAGTAAATTAAATCTAAAATAGTTTATTTATAAAGTTTAGGAACTTTTTATAATTTTTTAGGACTTCTGTAATTATTAAATAGTTTTAGAAAAAGTTTGGTAATTTTATAAATTAGTTTAGTATTTATTTCAATTTAAATTAGTTTAACTAGTAATTAGTAATTAATTAATAATAAATAATCAAAAAGTCTAAAAAATATTTTTCTTTTTCTTAAAATTTTCTTTTGTTATTAGGATTATAAAAATATGTTTTCCATCATTTAGGTGTTTGTAGATTTCCATTTTCACTTTTATTTTCGTACGTAGACGTTTAATTAAACGTAAACGTACATTTTTAAATTTGTAAACGTTTCCGATTTCTAGTAATCGTTTGTAGTATTTGTTTATCAATTTCATTCATAATTTCATAGTTTAATTCCAATTAATCTCTCTCACCAATCCTCGTTTCATAATCACTTGATCTCAAATCGTTTTAAACACAATTCACACTTCATCGGGACTTAAACGACCCAGGGAATTCCTATACTCCTTTGGATCATTGCATTGAGCCCTAAATGGCTTGACTTTTGTTGACCAAATCCTTGGTTGACTTTAGTTGACTGTTTCTGGGCCAATCACTGAACCATTGTCACTAACTCGTCAAGAATTGGCAACGTTGTTCTCTCCTTTGTTCGATAATTCTTTTGAGACACGTGCACCCGATGTATCCACTAGTTCCGCTGCTCAACCTGATAATATTCAAGTACCTGATACAACGGTTACAACAACAACAACTGTAACACCTGATGCACCCCCAACTGAATCACCCACAATAGAAGAACAAACCGCTTCCAACACCGACAACCCAACTGAAGATCTGAATATACAACAAGTACNACTAGTTCCGCTGCTCAACCTGATAATATTCAAGTACCTGATACAACGGTTACAACAACAACAACTGTAACACCTGATGCACCCCCAACTGAATCACCCACAATAGAAGAACAAACCGCTTCCAACACCGACAACCCAACTGAAGATCTGAATATACAACAAGTACCCGAACCTGCAAATTATGATCCAAATGCGTTCTTTAATCCGTTTGCTCCGACTCCGAACCTTTCAGATATTGCTGAGTCGTCAACACGCAACTTGGAACCAACTGATATGCAGCAGTTTCATAACCCTCACCCTTCAACACATCATTGGACTCGTGACCATCCAATTGTCAACATTATTGGTCATCCGACAGCTCCAGTTATGACAAGACAGAAACTTCACTCCGATGCCGAACATTGCATTTATGCTCTAACCGTTTGTCATGAAGAACCTACAAATATCAAACAAGCTCTCACTTACGACAACTGGATTGAGTCTATGCAAGAGGAGTACAACCAATTCAAACGTCTTGAAGTTTGGGAATTAGTTGAAAGACCGGATGGAGTTTATGTCATTGGGCTAAAATGGATTTGGAAAAACAAGTTGGACGCAGAAGGCAATATTATTCGTAACAAATCACGTTTGGTAGCTAAAGGATATACTCAAGAGGAAGGAATTGACTTTGAGGAATCTTTCGCACCAGTAGCTAGACTCGAAGTTGTTCGAATATTTTTGGCATACGCTGCTCACAAGAATATGGTAGTTTATCAAATGGATGTTAAAACGGCATTTCTGATCGGTGAACTACGTGAGGAGGTATATGTTAGTCAGCCAGAGGGATTTGTAGACCCAGAGCATCAAAATCATGTCTACAGACTTAAGAAGGCTCTTTATGGTCTCAAACAAGCCCCCAGGGCATACTATGATAAACTTACTGCTTTCTTGCTTGCTAACTCTTTTACAAAAGGTTTGCTAGATCCAACTCTGTTTATTCAAAAACACGGGGAAGATGTTTTAATTGTGCAAATATACGTCAATGACATTATTTTTGGTTCAACAAACAAAAAGTACTCAAACGCTTTTGCCAGATTAATGAAACAATATTTTGAAATGTCAATGATGGGTGAACTTACGTTCTTTTTAGGACTACAAGTTCATCAGTCTCCCCGTGGTATTTTCCTAAATCAGTCCAAATACGCTCTTGAGATAATTAAGAAACATGGAATGACCAGTTGTGATACTTACAATACTCCTATGGCTAACACAACTAAGTTAGATGCGGATCCAAATGGGAAACCAGTTGACCCCACAAAGTACCGAAGTATTATTGGGTCACTGATGTATCTCACCGCTAGTAGACCGGATATTGTATTTGCTGTATTTATGTGCTCTCGCTATCAGTCCAGTCCAACTGAACGTCACCTCAATGAGGCTAAGAGAATCCTTCGATACGTAAAGGGAACCATTAATTTGGGGATCTGGTATCCGAAGGATTCCGGTTTTGAACTAATAGCTTTTTCAGACGCTGATCATGCAGGGTGTATGGATACACGCAAAAGTACTTCTGGTGGTTTGCAGTTTCTAGGAGATAAACTCGTGTCTTGGCAATCAAAGAAGCAGGATTGCACATCACTATCGTCCACAGAAGCTGAATATGTAGCCATGTCTGCCTGCTGTGCACAAGTCATTTGGATGCGTACACAACTAATGGACTACGGTTACCTATTCAACAAGATTCCGATGTACTGTGACTCGAAAAGTGCGATAGCAATCTCGTGCAACACGGTTCTGCATTCAAAGTCTAAGCACATTGATCTCCGTTATCATTTCATCAAGGAGCATGTTGAAAAGGGTACAATTGAGTTATACTTTGTGGGTACTGAATACCAACTGGCAGACTTGTTCATAAAACCACTACCCCCGGGAAGGTTTACTGAGCTAGTTCACCGGATTGGTATGAGGTGTTTGACTCCGGATGATCTAAACTCTTTTCTCAAAAACAATTAACCGAGTCAAATACCAAAACTACCTTTGTAAATATTTATCAAAAACAAAAATACAAAATCAAAAAATCTTCAAAAAAAAAATCAAAAAGATTTTACATTTTTTATGTTTTTTAAAATGCATGTACACAATCTTTGTCAACACTTTTGTTTATCAAAAATTTCAAAATTTTCACACCAAGTGTTGAGGGGGAGAAAATGTTCTTCAAAATTTATAAAATCTTGTGCAAACATGTGTACTTGCATATTTCTAGTAGTAATGATGTTATTTTGCAATGATGGATCGTCAAAGGTTATCTCTCGTATCATTCTTTTTTTTTCCTTCTACTTCTTTGTTAGCCTAGTATGTCTTCACCATTAACTGTCATTACCTTTTACCGTTAAATAATTTCGTTAGGACTTGATATATGGTTTAGTATGTAGTCTAGGGACTAAATTTGCCAAAATGTTAAAAACTTTCAAAAGCTTAAACAAAACAAACACCCCCGTCTTTATTTTTTTTACAAAAACAAAAAAATCAAAAACAAACACCCTCCTTACATATCTCACGGCTCAAAATCATTTCGCAAATCCGTGTTCATAATCTTCAAACCGTAAGTGAATTCTTGATCTTCGGCTCATTTTAACAAATGGTTTTTAACCAATTACGTTTTTGATGGCTAGATCTCTCGCTATAATGATTATTAGAACTAGGATTTTTGAAATTATAATTTTTACGTGGATAATGTGTTTGTGATTATGAAAACATAGGGCTTTTGTACTTAATCATTGCCTAGTCATATCCCTAACACCCAATCATAACAGTTTTCATGTTTGAATAGATTTCGAAAATTAGGGTTTGCGTTAGAATTAGGGTTTTGTGATTGAGTGTTGTTTATGTGAATGTTATTGGTGGGATATGTTTGTTTAAGTTATAGAAACATGTTTGTGCTTATTAATTGCTTTAATTCATCAGTTTGCAAGATCTAGATAGACAGGGTTCTTCGTTGCATTGGGGCTTTTCGTTGTGATGATAATGAGTCCAATTAAACTGCCCAAAAGTGTTTCTATATGTGTTAATTGTTGTAGGGTCTTGAAAACTTTCGAAATCTTTTGTATTCATTGATGATGTGTTTCTAACTGTCTTAATACACTTTATTCATCAGGTTACGTTCAAGGATTCAACAAAATCTTCAAAACGTATGTCTACAAAGGAATTCGAAAATTCTTGTATAAGAATTTTCGAGAAAAATTTTCGAAATCTTTTCTCAAAAGATTTTATCGAGATCTTTTGTAAAGTTTTCGAAATCTTTTCATAACAGTAGTTATCGAGAAAATTGAGAAAACTTTCGAAATCTCTCAATAAAATTTTTCGAAATCTTTAAAGTTATCGAGATCTTTTCCTTAAAACTTATCGAGATCTTTTTTCAAAAGTTTCGAGATCTTATCATGTCAAATGTTTCGAGATCTTTTTCCAGGCCATGTTTTCGAGAAACTCAGCTAAAGAGTTTTCGAGAACTTTTGATCATCAAATATTTCGAGATCTTTCTTAGGAAAATTATCGAGATCTTTCTTGGACTAAAGTTTTCGAGATATTCATTAGTGATAGTTTTAGAGAACATCGTTTGTAATAACTTCGAGATCATGTGTAACATATTTTTGAGTATTCAATTGATTGTAACTTTTCGAAAACTTGGATATTGGATGAATCCTCATGAATGTGTGTATTGTAATATTAATTTGTGATTGTATTGTATTATTAAACATGTTACCATAAGACGTATGTGCGTTAAATGATTAAATGCTAAGTCATCTGAACTACATGTTAATTAATAATACCGTCACTAATCACATATTAATTAACTGAACCATGAATGCAACATATATCTTATATGTCTTTGATTTTCAAACATGCACTCGGACTAATAACTAACAAATCTGGATGTTTGATTTCATGACATGACACTTTCAGAACACAATGGCTCAACACACTGAATCAATCCCACAACAACAGAACCTACCTCTACTTGCACTTGGTGAAGTCCTCCCTGCAAACTACAATTGTGGACGATGTACTCTGATCACCACAAAATACACATTTTCAGGAATTAATAACTTGTCTACAGTTTAGCATCTTGGATGATAAATCTAAAAAAAACTAACACACTAATGATGAAAACAACTGAAATTAACTCTATAAGTATTGCGGCATTAACTTAACAAAGCTATAGAAACGACGATTAGATAACAACTTCAACACACCCCTTAACTATATTAACCAAAACTTTGAACCTGCTAAATTGCAACAGAATTCACAAACAACACCTAAATATTGTAACTAATTAATAACGTAAACATTCTTAATGTTACGTTTCCTCTTAAGATAATGATTAGGGATCCTTTTATAGGCCCACAAGAAAACATAAACCAACATGAGTCAGTTTTACAAATACTTGAACACAAAGTATACAAAACTCGTTAACTATAGAATATTCTAGATAAAGATATATGCATAATAAATATTCCTAATTCATTCTTCAGAATAATTTATCTAATATCAAAGCAGTACATATTGACTGTATCAGACGAGCGTACTTTGATCACAAGCAGCTACTTGACTTATAAAAACTTTAGCAGCCACCTTTGGTCTTCAGGCGAGTTTACTCTTGAGATCTTTTAATACCCCAATCAATCCTCCCCATCAACTTGAATTATCCAACAATTGTTTGAGTTCAAAGTTTCCCATTGTATAACTTATGTCTCAAAGGAAGGTTGTCTTCATTGAAATCAAATCGTATCATTTTCGTATCATCTAGCATTAACAGTATCTTGCAAACTTTATCAGCAACAAACTTTTGTCTTTACAGAATCTTTAATCTCTTCTCAGCAGTACTCAGCCCAACATAAACGGTACATCAAATCATATTCAGTTTCATCAGTAATTCTCAATCAACCTTCCAGAGTGTGGTAAACTCCTTGTGAGAGGTGAAAATCTTGAAAATTAATGGCTTTGAGGGTCTCTCCTTACCAAAGCATCTAACATCATGAGTAGCCAAATGTTTATTTGGTTAAGTAAACCTTAATGGATACAATTGTTAATAACCAATATGATTGTTTGTGAGCAAAAAAAAATCATCACCGCCTACATCAGACGGATTTGAGTTAGACCCTCAAATAGGTTACCAAAAGTCGAAGGGACAAAAATATAGCTTAAAATATAGCGGACTAGTTAGTTCTAATTGATCGAAGCAACCATGGTGAATCAATTTAAATACCATATAAATGGAGATTTCATTCCACCCCTAGACTTTTAACACAAAAGTCACCATCTTTCTTGTACTGGGCTAGTTCAAAACCTCCCTAAAATCACTATATTCTACTAGATTTATTTGCACCAATATATATGGGTGAGTAAAAATTCCATTACAGAAATTATTTAGTGAAGATTATCAACTCCCATAAATAACGGATCTTGATTGTCAACCATTAGAGCCGTACCCTCATGCATGAAAATCCAACTCTGTTCTTTTGTCTGAATTACAACATGGTGAGTTGAAATACACATTTGATTCTTTCTCATT
>LBNU01035751.1:0-17964 GCA_014162995.1 Artemisia annua | reverse complement strand
AGTCGCTTCTTTTACGGCGCTTGCGCCGTTTTTCATCGGAGTCCGAGCTAGAAGGGCTTTCACTTGGGGGAGGTCGTTTCCCAGATTTGTCGTAAGCTCTTCTGCTTCCCGATCTAGAAGAACCTTCGCTCGGTGAGTGTTGTGGTCCGATTCTATCGTGGACTCTGCGACTACCTAGCCTAGAGAAAACGGGTATGCGTCGCCCATTACCCTCGTATTCCTCCGAGTACTGCGAATTAGACGGCGTACCGAGTCTAGAGTGGACATCGGTGCGCCTCTCATTATGCTCGCGCTCTAGGTAACACGGTGGAGATGTTCCATTGAAGTTGAGTCGAGCATGTAAGTTATGACTCGACCTTCTTCTTGACTCCTCTTGGAGGAGATTGTTCAATGTGTCAAAATTTCGTGATACGAAATTTTTTAACATTGCTCCTTGAGTATCTTCTTCCAGCGCAGTGATATTCTCTTCTAGGTTAACCCTCCTCTCTTTGTCAGGTGCGCCTGGCAGTGCTGTGTTGTCCACAACAGTTGCCGTCTGGTGAGGAGTGGTGAAGAGAGTACGCTGAAGATCCTCATTGTTTGGAACCACCGTAGTGGTCTGAGTCGTTGCAGCGGGCAACTCCACTGTTGGGATGATTGGAGGTGATTCTACTTCCTGGTGACCAGGCGCACTGGTTGTCCCAGTGGTTTGCCTAAGGGTCAGATCCGGGTAGTTCCTCCTTGGAGGGTCACCGCGTGCCTTATCCATCTGCGGAGTCCGCTGGCTTGTGTTTTTGTGCTTCGTCATCCTAGTTCTTAGTGTAGGGTCCCACGGATGGCGCCACTTGTTGATACAAAAGTTGGGCGTTCCTTGTTTGGGTTCCTGTTCTCGTATCAATTAGATGATAATGCTTGGGAACCTGCGCACTATGAAAGCAACAAACACCGTTAGGCTTATCGAGGGATTGTCTCCTCCGATTATCCTCCGGCGTGAGAGTAAGTAATCGAATTTAGGGTTTGTGAAGAGTTTTAGGGATGTGAATCGTACCTTTGACGAGAGCTATGATGCCCTATTTATATACACGTAACCGATAAGGTTTCGTGCTCCTCACTCTTCGGTGTATCCACCGATATCGGATTATTTGGTAAATATCTCTATTATTTAGGAGATATTCCCTATCCGTTCCATAAATAATCATTGGGCTTGGGCCTCGTGGGCCAAAGCCGTATAACTGGTAGTCCAGTTATTGTTAAACTGACCCACGCGTAGTGGGCTTACCTATTAGTATTGTTTACTAATCGGGTTCATGATCGATATAGACTACACGTCGTCAAGTAACAATTGATATGATACATTGTTTAGTTATTATTATTTTTTCAACAACGAAATAAACTTTTACTGTAATAAATTGTTTAGTTATAACTAGCTTTAGATCCATCCACAAATGAAGAGCTTTGACATAAGTTATACTAATTGGGTTTGTCACACTTTGTTCTACTTGTTTGATTGTCTTGTAAATAAAAATATTACAAACTACAACAATCACAATAAATGTTGTAAATGAAAATAAAGATTATAAATAACAACACCACATATTTTGTTTTTTCAAAACAAAAATATATATACTACTATATAAAACATTTAAGCGTTTCCTTAAATACAAATACCTAAAATTCAGTTGACGCACTTGATTATTATGAAAAGATTTGGTCAAATTATAATATTAAACCAACTGGGCTAGCTCAGTTGGCCACCAAGGGTAACCTTGGGGAGGTTTCCTTGGAGAGGTCTCAGGTTCGAGTCTCACCATGGACCTTCAGGGGCCCAAAATAAATAGAAGCAGGAGTGGAGTTTATCCCGTAAGGAGAAAGGTCCGAGGCTTGCATACTGCCCAATTGGATGTCACTGTGGGCTCGGATCACTAATTACTAATTCGCCGTTCAAAAAAAAATTATAATGTTAGTAACCGACGTATTCTTTAAAATGAAATTAAGTTGTGTAATTAATAATATAAATGTGTGATAACATTTAGAATACAATTACGTAAATAACTATTATTAACTTTCGGTTACACAACATTAAATTATAAGTTACTTGTTTTAGTATAAAAAGGACCATCGCTATTACCATGTACTAAAACACCACCATTTTGTTTTCTCCTTTTTTGGTTTCGATGCATTGCGCATGTACTACTATAATGCATAAAGATGATTGAGATGCTTCAATGGTATGCTATTTTGGGTTATTTGGTTACACGAGTACTCGTCGCCGTAACAGGCGGGTATCCGGCTAGTAAAGTTTAAGGTGTACAAACTCTATGGCTATTATTGAATTATGGAGTTATTAAACTTATAATTTTACTTAAGTTGATATAAATTAACGGTACCCAATCCCGTCTTTCACGAGGTATGAAGGAAGTGAGATGTAGACAACCTTATCTTTACCCGAAGATAGAGAGGCTGCTTCCAGAGGACCTCCAGACATTTTTGCAGAGATTGAGGATTGAACCCTCACATTTTCTTAAGTCAATATAATTTATTTAAAATTTAGCGACTAAAATTTTATAAACTACCCTTTCATCTTTTAAGTGTTTTTCTTTACAAATTGACACATTAATGTTTGAGCTGTTTTGTTAATAAACGAAATTTTGATACATGTTGACTAAATTACTGAATTTTGACTTTTCAATTTGCCAATAAGAGGGCATGATTTTGCAATTAAGCTCTTAAATTTATCAATTAAAATATCTATTTTCATAATAATTCATTTTCCTTTATTACATAAGAATTTAAATAAGTTTACTTAATGATACATGAAATGATTACCCAATTCTACAAGGTGGCAAACCTTATTTGTGAGAACTCTGTTGTTGGTAATTTCTTTTTTCAAGAAAAATCTGTTAACGGAGAAAATCTTTCACGCTAAATCTGTGTGTGTGTTGCATTTACCATTCCTGTTGTAATAGTAATGAACCGCTACCCCGTGCTAATGTGTGTAGGTTTCTTCGAACGTGGCAAGTGACGTCCTAAAAACACCTGACACAAGTGAAGAAACATGTTAGCCTCGCTTTGCGTTTGTTTTCAAGACCAAACTCCAGCGTTATAGTAAGTATTGGTTAAAGTAGGACGGCTGGATAATAAATATCAGAGTAAGTTTGTAATAAATGAGTTACCTAAAGGCAAATAAGATTGGTGTATTTATACCAACTCATTTACTGTATCTGACAACATAGAAAAATGATGAGTTGAGTTATGCCTAGCCTAGGTGCTACATGGCATGTCCACGTGTGAGACAACATCCCACAATATCCAGGTGTGGTGGCTCACGCTTGGTCTTTGGCAAGGATCGTTGAGAAAAAAGGTTTTGAGTAAAAGCATGCTTTCCTTTGACACGTAGCTCTTGTCGCGTCATTTAGTCACTTGTAGTTGTTCGACATAGCTTTCTTCCAAACATGTGTCATCCGGACACGTGTCATCCAAACACATGCGTTCCAGCCACCTTCCACCTTCCGGACACACATGTCATTGCACCATTCTCCGTCCGAAGTCCAGAACCCACCCCCATGGTATTCCCCATACTCTTATCCTATGAGTGAAGATCCTAAATAATTTTGAAAAAACAAATGATGTGCGAAACTTAATAGAAATGGAGAGAAATCAAGTGTTGAGTTGACTTACTGACTTTGGACTTGGTCAATATGGTTGTGAGTTGAGATCGGGAATGGATCTAGTAAGAAGAAAAAATAAAATGAGAAGAGTGAGAAAAGTTTCCAACCACACAATTCAAATAAGAGGGAGAAATTTAAGGGGAGATGCATCTATTTTTGTAGGTGCATCTCAAATGTGTGGTTGTGGTTTCTTCTCATCCTTCTCATTTTAGTTTTTCTTCTCATTTGATCTTAACTCGTTGAGATCAATATAGATCTCATATTTGTGATAGATTAAAAGTACCAATCTTAGCTATCCATTTTTCATCTAAATTAATAAAAAAATCATTTTCACCTTTTCTTAAAAAAAATAACATATCTTGCAAACGGGTAAATTTTCAAACTACAAAAAAATACACCATTGCGACGAAAATTAAATTATTTATCTACAGATATGCACTTATCTATACTTTCGACGATTTAAAAAAATTTCCACCCAAAAAAATTACACGTGATTTGTAAAAATCATATGTGATTTGTAAAAATCAAATCACATATGATTTTTAATCGCGTGTGATTTTTCAGGGCGAAAATTTTGATATAAAAAGTTCGTCGAAAGTATGTAGACATATATATAGAAAGATAATTTAATTATCGTCGCGATGCCATATGGTTGTTGATACAAAATATGATTTATTGGTGTATAAAACCCAAATACTTGATTATAAGTCATATTTAATTGACACTTGGTACCAATAGACAACACATACTTGATAAATAGACAATCAGAGATATATTTGCAATGGATGGTAAATTTGGCAAGAATTCTAAAAGAAAAGTGGATTGATTTTTCTCTTTTATGTAGTCTATTATAATACGGAGTTGTATGATTTTACTTTTTGTGGCCAACAATATTTTTGCAACACTAGCGAAACTATTTACTTGTCATTTTGTATACAAAATTTCATCTTTTCGTGGTTCAATTTAATGTTTTACCTATAGTCCGGATCGTCATTAAAGATGACTAAAGTGAGAGACCGCTCAGTGCTCTCACTTTTGCAGAGCCCCAATAATTATTTTCAATGTAAAAAACTATAAAGTCTTAATAGATACTCCCTTCGTTTTAAAATTATAGTCTCCGTTTGACTTTTTCGGTCTTTATTCTTCAACCTTGTCCTTAAATATTTTTGTGTACATTATATAATACTTGATGCAAAATATATGAATTAATTGAGTTTTAAATGTAGTTTTTATTGGTATAATTTTCATCAAATATTCTATAACACAAACAAAAATATTTAAAGTCAAAGTTGAGAAAAATAGACCCAAAAAGCCAAAGAGAGACTATAATTTTGAGACGGAAGGAGTAATGAATAAAAATAAGGCCCACAATTTAAAGATTTCTCGCAAGAAAATAAAGATCAACTAACACTTCACACAATAATACTTAAGGTATAACATTTTATGTATATACTTTTTATTTAATTTTCAGTTCTTACCCAAAGGCTCACAAACCTGGAAACAACCCTGCCTATAGTTATGCTTAAGGTATAACATTTTATGTATATACTTTTTATTTAATTTTTAGTTCTCACCCAGAGGTTCACAAACTCGGAAACAACCCTTGCCTATAGTTTAACGTTACATAAACTATCTTGATGTGTTGCTCTTTTGATGCATAAAAAATAATATACTGTGGCCCAAAACAGATTATAGTGGTTTCAAGAGGAAAAGAAACGAGTATTCAGAAAAATATGAGATATTTGATGTGCATTTTAATTTTTATATGCATCTAAATATAATTTCCTACACTAGTTTTCTCTTAAAATTTTACAAAAATAGACATACTTTCATAAAAGCAAAAACCAAAATCAGCCCGTTTCGCGTGGAGTTTTGATTAAATACATGTCTAAAAACTCAAAAGGGATTAAATATTTAAATTAACTTCAGAATATATGTACATCTTCAAACATGAACATTTGAACTTGAAAATACAAATTTTCGCAATCTTGTGACTTTCTGACATACTAAAATAAGGTGCGAACGAACAACTTGATAGCTCTTGCTAAAAGAAAAAAATAAAAATAAAAACCCAACTTGCTAGCTCATATATTGCAAAACTATTTTTATCTGAAACTATCTCTAAAGTTCCTTAGTGATAAGGTTTATTCGATGTTTTAGGAAAAGAATGATTATACATTTCCGGATAGCTAGGGTAGATTTCGGGAATGGCCTCATAAAGTCATAGTACTCGGTACTAGTTAACCCACTTACATCAATATAAAAAGAGTATCAAAAATTCCGAATGAAAAAATGCCTTCATAATTGTGAAAAAAGAACGATTATAAGAAGATACAAGACACCAAAACTCATTCATCCATCCACCATCTTATTTTTTACTGAATCATAATNCTATTGGGATTACTGAATTAACAACTACGAATTGGTTTGGTAGGGTGGAGGGTGGGATTACTATCTGTTTTTATCTTTAAATCGTCCCTATATTCATGATCGAAACCCTAAATTGTTCTTTAATACTTAAACAATCTAAACCGACTATTGTTTTAGATCGTTGATTAGTTAGGGTTTTTCTTTGATTGGGTTACTTGATCGCTATTGGATTCTATTGTTTAGGTCGGTTTGGTACTCCCTATTTATTTAGGGCTGTATTCAAATCGCTCCTATAATTTTTTGACTTTTGCGATTAGGGTTTATGGTTTCTGGTTAATCGTATGGATTACATGGGTTTATTTGTTACAATCTTCTTGATGGTATGCGTAGCATGTTCAAGCTTCTGATTGATCGACTATATTTAACATGGTGCGTTTGTATGGGTGTGTGGTTTGAGGGCTGGTCTTAATGCGTTAATCAAAACCTTGGGTTTTGATTCATTATCCAACTGGTGAGTGCTTTGCTGTTTGTGAATCTGGTTCTGCTAATGGTTATTACATGTTCCTTATCGAGGTGTGTGTTTACTGCTTGTGCTACTATGGATGTTCGCTGATTTTAATTGTGTTATCATGTTATTGGTGCTGCCATGAACGTGGGTTAGAGAGAGAGATGGAAGTTAAGTTTTAGGGCAACTTATTCAAAAACCATAGTGTTGATCGTTATGATGGTTCTGCATGTTAGGGTTCATAATCCCTAGGTTAGTGCTTATGTGTGATACGGCTGCTGTTGTAACATCCTTATTAGCTGTTGTTCATCGTATTGCTGGAAGTTATGTGGTGCTAGTTGGTTCGATCTGCATTGTCCTTCTTGAATCTATTATGGCAGATTGGGAAGTGGTGCTGGGTTTGTATGAATTTCCCCGTAACTACTATGGGACTGAGTTGCACATGATTATTTTGGTTTTAACTCGTTTCGAGTAGGTCATTAGGGGTTGTTCATTGGAAGTTAGGGATGTAATCCCTATGTTTTGGTACGACCTGAATAACATCTGTGTTCATGTTCTTCCTATTCTTTGGTGATACTTTGACGAGCTATGCATGAGGAAGTTTACAAGATCAAGATGTTGGGAAGTTAGGGGCTCACCCTATTTGTTATTGATCACCTTTTTTTTTGGGACATTAATCTGATCAAGAGGTCCTTGAGGGTTGGTTAATTGGAAGTTAGAACTCTATGACGTCTTTTGAAGAATCAAGTGTGTCTACTTGAAGCGTTTTACTTGCTATGTTTATTAGGCGTTGTAGTTTTATGTTCTATTATTTGTTATAAGTGTGGTCTGTCACTCTTATATAGTGGTTAGTGGTAAGTTATAAGAATGTTTTGTGATTCTTATATTTGTGTCTGTAAGTGTCCTAAGGGACTGAGTCGAGGGAGTCACCCTCGCCCTTTGTACTTCAACGTTTTTTTGGATAATATATTTTACCGGGGTGAATTAACCCTTTTACCAAAAAAAAGGAACCCGGACGCTATTTTTAGAGATAAACTCAAGAATGTGAAGGAAGGTCTAAGAAGCTGGAGCAAACATAAATTTGGTTCCAATGACGCAGATATTGATTTCTTTAAAAACGAAGCTTCTAAATGGGAGTCAATTGCTGAAACAAGAAACCTTGAAGAGTTCGAATTAGAAGAATGGAAGGTGGCTAGGAAAAGTTGGTTAGAGAAAGATAGATGTAAAAGTGATATGCTTAAGCAAAAATCAATAGTTAAATGGATTCAGGAGGGTGACGAAAATACGAAATTTTTTCATACTGGTGTTAGAAGTAAAATGCGGAAAAACAACTTGAGGGGTCTAATGATAAACGGTGTTTGGTGTGAAGACCCTGGAGTTATCAAGACTGAAGTCTTTAATTTCTATAAAGACACGTTTAAAGAAAACTCTCTTTTTAGACCGATTTTAAGTAGTAGCAGGTACAAGACCATTTCACAAGCTCAGAAGGAAGACTTAGAAAGGGTGTTTGGCAAAGAGGAGGTTTGGAATGAAATAAAGGGATGTGGAAGTAACAAAGCACCGGGGCCAGACGGATTTAACTTTGGCTTTATTAAGAAGTGTTGGGTCATTATTAAAACTGATCTTTTGAAAGCCTTGGAATGGTTTTGGGAAACATGCTCTATTTCAAAAGGATGTAACCCGTCGTTTGTGACTTTAATACAAAAGATTCAAAATCTGATTGGTTTGAATGATTATAGGCCCATTAGCTTGATCGGGTGTTTCTATAAAATTGTTGCAAAAATTCTTGCCGAAAGAATTAAAAGGGTGATGGGTTACCTGATAGGCGAGGAACAGAATGCGTTTATTAAAGGTCGGTTCATTCTTGATGGCAGTTTAATCGCTAACGAAGCGCTTGATTCTTTAAAAAAGAAGAAAAAGAGAGCCTTTCTATTAAAGATAGATTTTGAAAAGGCATATGATAGCGTAAATTGTAAGTTTATTACAGATACAATGCGTCAAATGGGTTTTGGTGAAAAATGGTGTAAATGGGTGGAGGCGTGCCAGAACTCAGCCACGGTTTCTGTTCTTGTTAATGGATCGCCAACAAATGAATTCCATATGGAAAGGGGTGTGAGACAAGGTGATCCTTTATCACCATTCCTTTTTTTGATTGCGGCAGAAGGTCTTAATATAACATTGAACGAGGCGGTGTCAAGAGGGATCTTTAAAGGAGTGAAGATTGGTCATGATGATGTTCCTATTTCTCATCTTCAATATGCCGATGACACGTTAGTATTTGGCGAATGGAGTCTTCCCAATGCAAAGAATCTGATGAGAATTTTTGAGTGTGTACAAAATGCTTCTGGTTTAAAAATCAATCATCTCAAGACAAAAATTTATGGTATTGGTGTTAGAAATGATGAGATTGAATGGCTTGAAATCGTATTGGAGTCTCACCTAGTTTCTTACCATTTACGTATCTTGGGCTTCCAATAGGTGTTAACATGAAAAAGATCGTGAGCCGGAACGGGATAGTTGAGAAAGTTAAAAAAAATTAGCAGGGTGGAAATCTAAAATGATATCTTACGGGGGTAGATTGACATTGGTGAAGGCGGTGCTTGGAAGTCTCCCACTTTACTATTTTTCCCTTTTTCGTGCGCCTGTACATATTATTAAAAAGCTTGAAAGTGTGAGACAAAAATTTTTTTGGGGTGGAAATGATGAGAAGAAAAAATTGGCGTGGGTAAAATGGGATCAGGTTATAAGTAAGTCAAATGCAGGGGGTCTAGATATCTGCAGCCTAAAAGCTTATAATCTAGCTTTATTAGGAAAGTGGTGGTGGAGGTTTCGGGTTGAAGAATAGAGACTTTGGGTTAAAGTAATCAAAAGTATTTATGGTGAATATGGAGGGATAGGGGATGATGGTACGTCTGGCAGAAGCAGTGGTGGAAAATGGGGTGACATAATTAAAGTGGGGAATGATATTGAGAAATTGAGGTCCCTTTTAAAGGATCTTTTGGCAAGAAGGTTGGTAATGGCTGCAATACTTTATTTTGGATTCGTAAAAGGCTAGGTGATTTTAAGCTCAGTGATAGATTCCTTAGATTATTTTCTCTAGAATCTAACAAACAGGTTTCGGTGAACTGGAGAGGGTCATGGGGTATTGATGGTGGCTGGAAATGGGAGTGGGGGTGGGAGAGGGAAGTGAGGGGGAGAGGTTTAGGCGAACTTGAAGAACTGATGGATATGATCATAAGTTTTGTTCCTAACTCTTTATACCCAGATGCATGACGTTGGTCTCTTGATGGAAAGGGTCATTTCTCGGTAAAAAGTCGTAGGAATATGATCGATGATAAAATACTCTCCAACTCGAGTATGGTGGTCCAAGAAACAAAGTGGTGCAAAATCATTCCGAGGAAAGTATCTATTTTTATTTGGCGGTTAAAACAAAAGAGATTACCGGTCCTCAAACGGCTTAATCACATTGGTATGGATCTTCATTATACTCTTTGTCCTCATGGTAATGAGGAGGAAGAATCTATATCCCCTTGCTTCTTGACCTGTTCACGGGTTTCGGATGGTTGGAAAAAAGTCCTATCGTGGTGGGGCATGAGTAATATATCTTTCGGGTCGGTTGATGAAGTAGTAAATCATAAAGGGAGACCAAATTTTCATAAGAAGCAAAGAACCGTTTGGAAAGCTACGATGTGGTCCATATTATATACGATTTGGATGACAAGAAATAAAAGACTATTCGAGAATAAAGTCACAAACCTTTCAAGAATATGTGATGAACTTCAAGTGATATCCTTTTTGTGGGTGTCGAATAGAGCGGCTGGAACTATATCTTCTTGGAACGAATGGTGTATAAATCCAAGTTTGGCTTGCAAATTCTGAAGTTTTGAATGTTTGGCCATGATGCCATCTGTTTAGATTCGTTTGGCTCATGTTCTAATAGTCTTNCTTTCAAGAATATGTGATGAACTTCAAGTGATATCCTTTTTGTGGGTGTCGAATAGAGCGGCTGGAACTATATCTTCTTGGAACGAATGGTGTATAAATCCAAGTTTGGCTTGCAAATTCTGAAGTTTTGAATGTTTGGCCATGATGCCATCTGTTTAGATTCGTTTGGCTCATGTTCTAATAGTCTTAATGTTGTGCTTCCTTTCTAATCTCTCATATGTCTGTTGTACTATGCCTTATAGTATCGACTTATAGGAGTGGGAGTATTGAGGTCTTGCTTGTATCTGTATGTTCTGTTGTTCCATTTATATATATTTTCTCTGTTTGCCTTTCAAAAAAAATAAAAAGAGTATCAAAAATTCCGAATGAAAAAATGCCTTCATAATTGTGGAAAAAGAATGATTATAAGAAGATACAAGACACCAAAACTCATTCATCCATCCACCATCTTATTTTTTACTGAATCATAATATCACACGATTGCATAACCAAGAAGTGGTTTTAAGCTCTATACAAATACAAATGAAAATAAAAGAAAATACTTTAATCGATTACACCAGAAACCCTAACACACTATCTAAACCCAAACAAGAGAGAAATTCACAAACATACACACAAAACTAAATAAAGAGTAAGTAAAATATCCTTTTATAGTCTTGAAACCGGAAATGTCGGGCATCTTTCAATTTTTCAGCTTTGACACTAATCTTTGAATTTTATCCATCTTCAGGCCTTTAACTCCTGCAAAACTTACAAACACAAAACAAAACTTCTTTTTCTTTTATAAAGAACTTTCACTTATTATCATATCTGACCCTTTACTGATTATAAAACCAATAGCCTATATTTAATAAAATCTCAAGCTTTATAAAAGAAAATTTAAGTGTTATAATATAACAATTGTTATTATTGCAATTTAAGCATACTTAAAGAGACAAAAACTTCATTAATTGTATAAGAATAAGAAGTAAGTTTTGAGGAAGAAAGAATGAGATGAATAATACTTGTGTGTATTTTTTTATATTTTTTTAAACGGCAAAATTATATATATATATATATATATATATATATATATATATATATATATATATATATATATATATATATATATACTAAAAGGGGGGAGGTTGTTTGTTCAAAACGGGTGCTACAGTGGTTTTACGGTTGCTACAGTTGTTTGTACAGTTGTCTTACGGTAGCTACAGTACTCCATCCCGTTTCCCGTTCCGTTATTTTCACACATATTTCCACCCACTATTCTAGACCGTTCTTCACTCTTCTCCACTTCCATCCTCAGAAAAACACACGCACACACACACACGAAACAATAACAGCCTCTTCTCCCCTGATTCATCAAACACAAAAATCTAATCATCAAAGTCCCAACTTCTGGATCTCTTTCTCCCTCATCCCTCTCTCTAAAAATCCGGTCAGCCACCATCACAGTACCATCGACTCATTCGATCGGTTCCAATTCACTACATCATCTAGCCACATCCGAAAGAAAAAAAAACAAGCCAATAGAATCTTTCACAAAGGTATTTCATATGTTCTTTTCTTTTCTTTCTTTCCCTTTTTTTTATTTGTGGCGACTTTGGTCGGTGTGTGATAATGGTGGGTAAAAGGGATTCACCCTGGTAAAATAATGTGTGATAATGGTGAGTTTAGGTATAACAAAAATTTGATCTTTTACTGTTTTCTTATGGGGTGTTTGAACTGGCTTCTTTTTTCAGCTTATTTTGGGCCTATCTGTTGAGCTTAGGGGTGGTGGCTTACGTTTATTAATGTTAAACCTAAATTGATATCTGGACTAGAAGTAAAGGGAATGCAGGAACTTTTTCATTGTTAGATGAAAGAGCACATTAATGCAAATGTTGAACTTCAGGTGTGTAATAATGTCTTTGATTCTATATTTATCTTGGTTGTGTTTCATATTGGACAGCTTTTTTTGTTAGGATTTGATATAAATCAAAATGTAGACCTCAGAATGCAATTCATGAGTACATACTGTATATATGGTAATGGTATGAAGCATACCTCGCCTATAATGAATGACCCATGCTTAAAATGGTAAAAATCTATATAAATAACATCTGAAAAAGTGATAATTTAGATTGGATGAATGTGGTGTCACCATTGGTACCAAATTTGTAAATGTTTTGTAGCGAATACGAAAAAGAAAACAATAACTAAATGTGCTCAATTCTAATAAAGATTTTGTATTCTTGGAGCGAGAATTCTAGGCATTGTTGGTTCCTGTATGCATCTCAATTAGTATATGATGTAGTGCTACAGGTTTTGTTTACCAGGTCTGTCAATTAATGAACCATTTGAATTGATACTGCAATACACCATCGAGCCTAATTAGAAAAATATGTTATTATATGCAAATAAGCAGACCCATGGGTTGTAAATCCGAGTAGTCATTGTTGTGATCTTTTGTCGTTTGTAACCTATATGAAGGTTGGTAACGCTTCTTTGGTAGAAGTTCTTAACATTTATTAATACATGTTATTGTATGTTTGTTTATTGATACATTCAAATTAGATGCATCAGTTTTGAGCATTTAAGAGATTTACTTTTTGTTGTTTAGGTGAATAAACATACGATAAAGCACCTTATCAAGCAATAGCTGGAAAAAGGAAGAAGGAATACGAGAAGACTATTGAAGATGGTGTGGTGAAGCAACGAAAAAACTCATAGCCCACTCTGGAAGTGGAGTTGTGATATATGCAAACAGGGGAAATTGGAAAAGAGAGAAGCGGAAAAAACAAGTACGTTTGACAAGGTAATGATTTATCTGTGATTATTAGGGGTGTTTGGATTAGCTTATATGCAGATAATCAGTTATATATTGCTATAAAAAACAAAAACTTACCTTTTCGGTAATTCATTGCTTTATTTTGTATGCCTTATATTTTGTTAGGGAGCCAAAGCGAATATTAAACTCATTGTTTCTCTCAACAAATATTTTAGAAGAGATTATCAATACAACCGTCGTTAAAAAATGCCCACATGTTCTGTCAAAAAACAAGTGCCTTTTTACTGTGTTATTTTTAAACTTAAGCAGTCGTCGCCTTATTTTGAGGTTAAGAAAATCACTTCACGACCTCTAATTGAGTACGGTTCTTGACAGGTGCTGAATAGGGACTTACCGGGCCAAAATGGCTAGAAGGACAAGAAGCGTTGATGAGTTTGAGTTTAAAGCCATATCAGAAATTGAAGCGAGCAAAAAGTTCAAAGATGCAAGAGATGAAGATGCAGGAGATGAAGAGAAGAAAATATGAGAACATATGAGAACAATATTGCTTTGCAGGAGAAAGAGAGAGAAGCGAGAAAAAAGTTTGAAGATGCAAGAGATGAAGAGAAGAAAATATGAAAACAATTTTAAACTGTGACGTCTAGAAGGTAAACTTTTCATATGACTTAACATTGGGTGTTTTTCTGCATAAATTATCAACGTGGTTTTTTTGATTACATAGGTATTTAAGCGTCACACTGGAACCAGTTGCGGGTTAGTAGAAAGACCGAGTGGGCTTGAAGTTGTGGTGAAAGATCAGCAGGGTACGGTTGCATCTTCGGTTATATGGGTTCCAGTATCATTCTCAGGTATAAAATTTGGTATTTTGCATTTGGTTGCAAAATTCGGTAGTTTGTGTGAAAATGTTACTTTGCTTGAATGAATGATTTGACTAAGGTTGTTAAGATAGTAACATACCAATGTTATTGGTCTTGAACTTCTGCTTTTTGGTTACCAATAAGTGAGTTTTTGGGTTTGCTATTTGTTTCTGCTTATGCTTATGCTTATGCTTATGCGTACAGATGAGTATTTATAAGTTGCTTGACATAAGTTCCTAAAAATGGTGTTTCGATTTGCTTATTATGTCAAAAGTGTTTGATTAGTTAATTTTTTTTTACTATTTGCTGAAAAATGTCGACCAACTTAAGTTGGTAAACGTTTTAAGTCAACTTTAGGATTGCTTTTTTGGCCTTTGAGTTCGTACTTATAACATGCTTAAACATAATGTACTACTTGGAATGGTGTTTGGATTTTACTTATACGCCTGGTCTTTGGCTTATACAGCTGGTCTTTAGCTTATACGACTGTTTTGTATAATGGCTATTGTTTGTTATTGTGAGCCTTTAAATTGGTTTTGGGAAATTGTATGTTATACTAATTATGCGCACATTGGCTTGGCAACTTACTTTTCTTGCAGTCATGGCATGTTCTTGGTTCCGTATATTTATTCACGAGGACCCTGAGGTTGTGATACGAGTGACCATAGAAGTTATGCGGTTGTTCAAATTCATTCTTTTTAGCGGGTATGAAACTCTCATTCTGGAGAGGGGGAAAAATGGATTGCCTACCTATGCAGAAAACAGTATTGCGTGGATGATTTCTTAGTGCCAGAGCCATTGGACTGATGCCTATGATTATTGAACGTGTAATGAAATTGGTTGTGCAGGATATTCGGGGAAAACCAGGTACCTTTTACAATGGAAAAATTGTAAAGGGAAAGAAGCCAGCGACAGGTGGGAAAAAGTTTTGAAAGAGTATTGTTTTGGCCTTCAAGACTCCAAAAGCAATTGTTGAAGGTATACTTTATTTACTGGTCAACTGGAGTCGGGCAATGGGTCACAGTGGGTCGGGTCAAAATGGGTAATATTTTGTGTAGGCTGATGCAATACAACTTGTCTGTTTGGATTGATTAACATAAACATGGATTGATTAACATAAACATCCTGATCTTTAACACATATTAAGGGAGCGGATCAGATAAATGAATACCTTTCCTGTTATGATGTTACTGATGCATTTTTTTATTAGATTTTCAATTTTTTGTTTATTCAAGAACCCAACTGTAGCTTGGTTTCCTTTGAAATTTGCAGATGATCTAGAAGTTGATGGAGTGGGCAACGTATACTTCACATATACCATTGCAAAGTATCAGCGAAGGTATGTTGTTGAACCAATGATTCAGAGTTGGATTGTGATACGGTTTCAGGTCATTGCAAAACCCGCCAACTAGAAATAGTGGTGCACAACTGCAGCTCAATGATTGATTGTATAAGAAGTTGTATATGTTTGCAAAATAGTTGCTATCAATTTAAGGAACATGTCACAATTGTCACACGATAATGTCTTTCTAAATTATTTGTTACACCAAACAACACGCAAAACAAAAAACACAAAATATACAATACCCCGCCGCAACGCGCGGGTTTACCCCACTCGTTTATATAACAAAAAACGAACCTCTAGCAAGGAGCTAGAAATTACAAATAGTACTTGTGTGTATTAAAATGGTGTCAATTTCTTGATTACACTCGAGGAGTATTTATCCTACTAATACTCTTATTCATTCTTCATACATAACATTATACTACATAGTTCAGTCATTGAGTAAATAATGTACATATAAAATTTGACAAATTTGATAGGATGAGCTTGGAACACTTATGTTTTGCAATAGTTTCACAACATTTAACTTTTATTATTATCTGGAGTAAATTGCAAAATTCGTCCCTATGATTTGGCCAAGTTGCAGGCTCAGTCCTCATCCTTCGAAAGTGCACGCGTCGTCCCTGTCGCGAACTTACGAATGCACTCATGGTCCCTGGCCAAAATTAAATGACTAAATTACTCTCACATGGACCAAAGTGAAAGGGAAGACAAAGATGGTAGTTTAGTAATTTATCCTTAGACATGGATTAAATGTGCACTTGTAAGTTCCTAACATGGACGATGAATACACTTTCAAAAAATTAATAGGGATGGAACCTGCAATTTGATGAAATTACAAGGATGATTTTTGCAGTTTACTCTAGTTGTGTGTGATATTTTAATTTTTAATGTAATGTTTGTAATTACTATTTAAAGATTATCTTTTATTATTTATTAATTTTTTTCAAAAAGATGAGTTTGGTTGCCACCAGGTGTTCTAGTTGCATTGCATGTTCAATGGACTATTTTCTTATATTACTGTATAAGTAGGACTCTATATAAGTATAGTAATTATAAAACCGAAACAGTATAGTATTTATAAAAACTTGTGGTTTTACAAAATTTTAGGGAAAAAATATAGAAAAATAAATTTCGGGTCTTATCGGCTTGACCCAATAACAAAAACAATTCAACCCTAACCCGACCTGATAACTACATCGGGTTATCGGGTTCGGGTCAAAACAACCCGATTCAACCCGACCCGATAAGCCTAATCGGGTTCGGGTCGGGTCAACCCGACCCTGTTAACACCCATAGCCACCACTACGTGTTTGATAGTATGTTTGATGACATACTAAAAGGTGATGTCGCGTTGACGTGTAAAAAAGGAAGGGAATGAACGCGTCGTCCAACCCCTTACTGTACCCAGCCTAAGCCCGCAAACGTTTTTAGCTATCATGTTGCACAAGAATTATGCTCGGTTACTTTTCAACTAAGGCCAGGGTCCATAGGTCATGGTAAAAACTAAAAAGCTAACATGTCTCTATGGGCCTAAAGAGTATAAAGCCCATTTCCTAACTAAATGGGCCTTGCTTGTATCCCATTTCATCAATATTTAAAAGAGTGACAATTGCCACAAACCCTAGTCTTCTTCCTTTTCTGCTGCCATATTATTTCACACCGCCGGCAGACAAAACACACACACAAACACCAAAACACACACCAAACAACAACAACATGGTATGTTCTAATCTATCTTTTTAATGTTCTTATTTCTGTTACTTATGTTTAGTAGATTTGTTTACCTTGCTTTTTTTATCTGTTAGAAACCTAGTATTATGTCAAATGATTTATTTACTTGTCTTGTTTTGTCTGATTGATGATAAATAAGTTAGATCTTAGTTTTGTTGGTATTGTTTAAATGTTTATATATCTGCTTGCTAGCTTATCTATTGTTTTGGTGATATTTTTGCCTTATTTTTTGCTTATACAAGATAATCAATAAAAAGAATGCTTTTAAGTTTTTATATGCTTATTTTTAGTGTTTATTTATGAAAAAAATGAGTAGATAATCAGTTTTTGATAAAGTTCTAGTACTGATTATCCTATTTGAAGCAATGCAGATAAGCTTTTAGGTATGTTTAGCTATCATTATTTGTAGCTTAATAAAGAATTGAATTGGTTTTGTTAGAAAGAGAATAGTTGTAAGTAATATTGATAAGCTAAGCCAAACACCCTTTTAGATGATTTACCAAAACGTAGCAACTGTTTCATATTAAATCTTTGTTTGCGTCATTGTTGTTTATGCTTTACGGGTTACTGTTTTCTAATTAGCATTGTGAATTGTTAAACATGTATAGTCGAAGCGAAAGGTTAGAGAGCCAAAGGAAGACAATGTCACTCTTGGACCAGCTACCCGTGAAGGAGAGCTTGTATTTGGTGTTGCTCACATCTTTGCTTCTTTCAATGATACCTTCATTGTAAGTTGAAAAAATTAGTTTTATTTTCTGAATTTTAAAGCATTATACTTTACACCATGTGGTTACTTACAT